>JAFEMH010003417.1:22500-267172 GCA_022495995.1 Adenophora triphylla var. japonica
AAACATTGGAAAACAAGGTAATTTTGGTTCAATTCGTTCGAAAAATACTTCCTATGCTTTAATTTGTTCGATTTATGTTTCAATTTGATAATTTTTGGGTTAAATTTCATAGAAAATTTTGGGTTTTAGGGGTTCGGCCGGTAGCGATCGAATTTATGGATCTGTTCGGCCAGTAGTGGCCGTACTTTGCTAAAAAAGTCAGCCACACCCGACCGATTTTTTTCACATTTTTCAGCCATCTCCGACCGAATTTTTTGACTTTTTTCAACCACTCCTGGCCGAACATTGATGAAAATACCATCTTATGAAATTAAGATGATGAAAATGTGTTGTAAAGTGTTTGAGTTTGATATAATATGATATGAAATTGTATTAAGTTTGATTTTTTGATATTTTATTTGCAGTTAATCAGATGTTCACAAGAAGATGTCCAACTGCTTCCGCTAGGAAGCAAGACGAAAACTCACATAATCAAAGGCAATCTATACAAAACCTTGATATTGAGCGATTGGGGATGCATATGTTGATCCTCGACATTCGATGTAAAATGAAGAAGGATGTGAGTAGCATGAAGGCCAAAGATATTCAGTGTACAATGAGGATGGGGATAACATGGAAACCTCACCTCAGATGAATGTTCCTGAGGCTCAGAATTATAGTGACCCGAAAGATGAGCCGAAAGATGAGGATGACATCGAGGGAGGTGAGGGTGAAATCTCTTTTCCCGGTGGCCTGAGGTACAAATCTTTACTCATTTCCTATGAAACACACGTTGCAAAATACATATGGGAGGGTAAAGATGATCGTACATTAAAATGTATTAATCATATCAGGAAGTTAAAAAAATGGAAGTTGTATCTTGATAATATGTCTGAGCCGGTTCAAACTATTATTGGTAATTTCGGACTTTTGTGCTTACTGAGTGGAGCGTATGACAACGTGGATAAGACGTTGGTTAATGCTTTTGTTGAGCGATGGCACCCGGAAACTAATAGTTTCCATATGCCATTTGGGGAGATGACCATCACTCTAGAGGATGTGTCTTGTCTTACGGGGCTTTCGGTCGTAGGTCAACCTTTGTTTGAGAGTCCTGACTATTCTAGTCAGCTACCTATTGATAAAGTCGTTGAGGTTATGAGAGTCCCAAAAAAAGTGGCTAAAGATGGAATACCTGCCAAAGGGGCATTGGTGAATCTAGAATGGCTGAGAACAAAGTTATCCCCTAATTTGTACTCCTTAGCCCCCTAAAAAGATGTCTGTGCTGCTAAGGCTTTTCTATTATATTTATTGGGGTGCACAATTTTCACATGTATTTTTGTTTTCTTAAATGAAACTATATTAATATTTTTTTATGTCTTTATTTGTAGGTGATTTGGATGCCTTATGAAGGTATCCGTACTCAATATCCTTTTCCTAGATCCGCTCTATATAAAGGAGTCATATTTGCCGGCAATGTCGTGGAGCCACAACTTCCTGACCAGGTCATGAGACAGTTTGGGTTTGTGCAAACAATACCAAGCCCTCCACTTGGACTAGGGATGCCGAGAGGAGATAAGAAGTCTTTGGTTGGGTGGATCATGTTTGCCCAATCTTTCTCTTCCTGGAAGTCGCATTGCCTCAATAAACCCTCGCTCCGAAAATGTAGAGTGCTACAAGAGACTGCAGATGATTATCTGCAATGGTACGCTACTTATTCCCATCCTATTGTGCACCCCATAGCTGAGAGGGCTCACGCTGTCAGTAGGACGACTGAAGTTGTTGCCCCAAATACATAGGATATGATCATGAATGTCCGGGACGTGATGATACCTATTGCTGAAAGTTTGACAGACGGAGATCACTCGATTAGTGCACAGGAGGATATGAAAGTCATCTTTAGAGCACTCGCAGCAACTCAAATCCCATCAACGCCATCAACTTCTCGGGGTACAAGAAGAAAGACATTAGATTTGTATTTTTTGGTCTTTGTATTACGTCTCTGAAATAATGTATAAACAATTATTTTTACTTTTGTATTTGGTGTTTGTAATGTTTGTACAACTCGATTAGTTTTGTATTATGTCTTTGAAAAACTTATCAACTTTGAACAATTTCTCATGTTTGCAGTAAGTATTTAAATAATGGTGCAGAGTAACTTGTTTTGTATTATGTCTATTTGATGGACTAACTTGACTTAATTAAATAGTTTGCTACTTGCGTATTTATGCAACTATACTTGTTTTGCTTGTTTACAAAAATACAGTGGGTGATGACATTTGAAGCTCAATCTTTTTATGATTACTTTCTTAAACATAAACCGTAAAATGTGTGCTCGGGTATCATAAAAATATGTTATACACCATCCATCATAATTGTTTCACCCTAAAATTTCCTCTCAACATGTTCTGCGTCTTAGATATCCATCTTGAGGTAACGTCTTGACTTACATCTTGGACTAACGCCTTGAAACTGTTTGTTGTATTTTTCCTATTTTTCAGGAACAGAATTGTAAATAAAATAAACTCATTTATACGACTGCATGGACTTGGTCAAGCAACAACACAACGGTCCTATCCATTAACCAAGGGATAACGGCTCATCTTCATCAACAAAGGGAGAGATTCTAGGCGGAATAGCAGCATGTCATTCAAGTTGTTGTTTTTTCAGTTACGATCATGTCTATATATCATTCCTAGAGCGCACCTGTATACACGTTACACATTCTTGCTTACTCTCATACTGCACTTGTACTCAAAAACTACAATACTCAATAATATTTCTTTGGTTTAGGTAGGCTTTCCAAAAGCCTCCCGAGGTTTTTTCCTCGAATAATTGTTCTAAGGGTTTCCTCGTTACATCCTTGCGTTCATCTTGTTTGTGAATTATACATTTGTGCCCAAACATCCTTGATAAGATAAATTTACTTGTTGAAATTTGTCCAAAACAATTAGGCGTCGTCTGTGGGAACTTTGGTTTTTTAGATTCCAATCAAGATTAGCAATCAGACTTCAGCCATGTCTACCCCCATCATCACAACTGGGGCAAGAACCAGCACATCAAGCTTACCTGTAACGTCTAGCGTGCACTCACCTGTGGGATCTGGCGTTGTCACATCTCAAACCCAAGGGCTTAGCCTGGGTGGATCTTCATCCACGACACTATCTGGAATCTCGTTAGAAGTTATAACTGCCATGACGAGTATGATGTGGCAGTTAAAAGACCAGCTCGATGGACAGCAACAACCCAATCAGACGATCTTCACTCACCTCGACAAATTGCGGCGTGACTTTTCGGCTTCAAGACACAACATCCCAGTTGTCAGCACGCAAGGGGCTTCCCCCTTGCAGCCTAGAACTCTTTTCTCGGATGCTGGGACGAGTGCAAGTGGTGGACAAGGCAATACGTCCATGTTCAATATTGTTCAGACTGAAACCACCACCGTTACATCCAACCTGATGCTGCTGTCTTCATGTTTTTACCTTTGCAACCCCACCTTCCGTGGGGCAAACAGGGAGTTTTAACCTGTTCAATACTCCTTTCAATCCCATAGTTGCCACTAACCCTGTTGCAGATACCGCTCTTGCAAGAGAAGTGCAGCAGCTCAAGGACATCCTCATGAAGGTTCCAGGAGTCACCTTGCCCTTCAACCAAGCATCTTCAACCACCCATCATGATTCGCGTTTCGTTCTTGCTATAGCCAGAGCGGAGATCCCCAAGATATTCCAAGTACCTCCCATGAAGCAATATGATGGCACGACAGATCCTGCAATTCGCGTTTCGTTCCTGCTATAGCCAGAGCGGAGATCCCCAAGAGATTCCAAGTACCTCCCATGAAGCAATATGATGGCACGACAGATCCTATAGACCATATAGCCCTGTACTAAAAAAAGATGGATATCATTAGCATTCCTCCGCATCTTAAAGAAGTTTGCTTATGCAGGGGTTTTGGATCCACCTTATCTGGTCCCGCCTTGATGTGGCTGACTAATCAGCCTATGAACTCCATCTCATCTTACTCTCAATTAATTAACATGTTTCTTAACCAATTTTCTTGTAATCGTGTGTTTGAAAAATTAACAAGTGACCTTTACAGGATCGTGCAACAACATGATGAAACCTTAAAAGACTACATGTTTAGGTTCAACAAGGAGTCCGTAAGCATTCCTCACATTGATGTGTCGACTGCAACAGAAGCTTTCAGGATGGGCCTGAAGGGAGAATCACCATTCTATCAAGATCTCGTCATGTTCCTATCTAGAAGCTTCGAAGAAGTCAGAACAAGGTCCGTTCGTTTCATCACGCTGGAGGAAGACGAGATGATTCATGGCAAGACGTCAAAGAAAACGTCAACATACAAAAATCCTGACAGAAAAGCAGAATCCTCCCACTATTAATCTATCAGGGGAAAACCCTACTCTAAAACTGACTCTCCTAAAATTAATGTTGTAGAAGATGACGGTGTTGAGGACGAAAGGGGTTATCCTAAGATTAGTGATTATTGTTTTTCTGTCGACGTTTCAGGGCTCCTACATGCAATGGACAACTTAGGAAGCAAGGAGAGTTGGACGAAGGCAGCTGACAGAACATCGCCTTGGAAGGACAAATCTAAATGGTGAACTTATCATGAAGATTTTGACCACACTACCGAAAATTGCATTGCATTGACGAAGGAAATCAGTCACTTACTCTCGAAAGGCCTCCTCAAAGATCTGTTCGGGAAAAGGAAAGGACGGGCTGAAACAAAAGAAGCCGTCACTGATGCTCCATCTTCACCTCCTCCTACGACTAAGGTGATCAACTTTATCACAGGAGGATCAGACATTTGTGGCACCACGTATTCTGCAGCAAAACGTCATGCTAAGGATTCCAAGGAAGACAAGATGGAACTACCAGTGCGGCGTCGAAATGCTTCCCTGGGTCAGCAGATCATTTTTGATCAAGATGATAAGGAAAATATCTTTGATCCTCATCATGACGGGTTGGTCATCACCTTGCAAATTGCCAATTGTAAGGTCAAACGTATCTTGGTCGATAACGGGAGCTCAGTAAACTTGGTCATTAAGAGCATATTAGAAGAAATGTCAATTTCCTTAACTGAAGTTGTGAAGAATTCCTCCGTTCTAGTCGGGTTCAGTGGAGAGACCAAGAAAACAATAGGAGAAATCAAATTACCAGTCTATGTTGAAGGGTTGAACTCCATGGAAAGGTTTTGTGTGATTGATTGTCCTTCAGCCTATAATTTCATCTTGGGGAGACTATGGATCCATAGCATGAAAGCAGTTCCATCCACGTATCACCAATGCCTCAAGATGCCAACACCTTGGGTGGTAATCAAGGTAAAAGGAGTCCAACAAGCCGCAAAGGAGTGCTACAAAACAGATATGAAAGCATGTTCTGCTTCCCGTCCAACATAGCAATTACAGAAAGGCGTCAAGGACATCTTGGAGGCTGCTGAGTATGACGTAAGAAAAGTGCTCGTAGATACCTCCAACCTTGATGCCCATGTGCTTGTTGGAGCTGACTTACCTCCTAAAATTGAGGAAAAGCTGGTCGACTTTCTGAAGAGTAGAAGGTTGTGTTTTGCTTGGAAACATGAAGATATGAGTGGGATAGATAAAATCATCATCACTCACAAGTTAAATATCGACCCTACCGTCAAGCTGGTCCATCAGAAGAGGAGGAAATTTGCCCAAGAACGGAATCAAATTATCAAGAAGGAAGTAGAAAGACTGCTAAAATCCAAGATGATCAGGGAAGTACAATACCCTAGATGGCTCGCTAATGTGGTGGTCGTTGAGAAGAAGAATGGAAAGTGGCGTGTATGCGTAGACTTCACTGACTTGAACAGAGCATGTCCCAAGGATCCGTTCCCGTTGCCCCATATTGATTCTTTGGTAGACGAAACTGCTGGCCACGATGTGTTGACCTTCATGGATGCTTCTTCAGGTTATCAGCAAATCCAAATGGAGCCTTCTGATCAAGAAGATACCGTCTTCATAACTCCTGAAGGTATATACTGTTATATTGCCATGCCGTTTGGGTTAAAAAAATGCAGGGGCAACCTATCAAATACTGGTAAACAAGATGTTCAAGGATCATCTCGACAAAATAATGGAAGTATAGATAGATGACATGGTGGTAAAGTCCAAGAACATGGAAGATCATGTGAAACACTTGGCAGAAGCCTTTGACATCTTAGAAGCCTTCAATATGAAGTTGAACCCTTCCAAATGCAATTTCGGGGTTAGAGCTGGGAAGTTTTTGGGGTATATGGTAACTAAAAGGGGAATCGAGGCCAGCCCAAAACAGATCAAAGCTATCCTCAACCTACAATCCCCAAAAAACATCAAAGATGTACAAAGATTGACAGGGCGAGTAGCGGCCTTAAATCAGTTTATCTCTAAGTCCTCCGAAAAGTGCAAGTTGTTTTATGACGTCATGAGGAAGAACAAGTTGTTCCAGAGGACTGAGCAGCATGAAGAAGCCTTCTTGAACCTCAAAAAGTATCTCACATCTTCACCTCTCCTCGCTAAACCAGCACCTGGAGAACCCCTCTACATATACTTAGCCGTATCAGAGAGTGCGGTAAGTGTTGTCCTGGTAAAGGAAGATCAAGGCAGTCAATGTCCCGTCTACTATATAAGTAAATCTCTTCTAGATGCAGAAACCAGGTACTCCTATCTAGAAAAACTTATTCTCGCCTTAATCACTGCATCTACTAAATTACGTCATTACTTTGAAACGCACCCTATTATTGTGAAAACTAACTATCCTATCAGGACTGTTATGAGAACTCCTGAGATGTCAGGAAGAATGGCCAAATGGTCAGTCAAGCTCAGCACGTATGAAATTTCTTACGAACCCAGGAGTGCCATTAAGTCACAAGCCCTTGCGGATTTTGTAGCCGATTTCAGTGCTACCTTGCAACCCGAGGTGGAGCTAGAAGTCCAACACCTCGAAGGTAATAATACTCCCAGGTATTGGACATTGTTCACAGATGGAGCATCCAATTCAAGGGGCGCAGGACTGGGCATCTTATTAAGTTCGCCCCAAGGCAAATTAATCCCCCAGGCGGTTTCTTGTGAATTCCAGGCAACCAATAACGAAGACGAATATGAAGCTTTGATCATGGGTTTATCTACTGCTCTTAGTTTAGATGTTACTCATCTTAACGTATTTATTGATTCATTGTTACTAGTTAATCACTTTAACGAATCTTATGCATCTAAGAGCGCCAGGATGACACTTTACCTCCAGCATATTAAAGCGCTAGCCGCGTGTTTTGTTAGTTTTTCCTTGGAATAGTTAACACGTGAAGAAAATGCTGAAGCCGACGCTTTGGCCAACCTAGGGTCAACATGCGGGGCGATGATAAATACCAACATCCCAATCATCTACGTCCAGTATCCAGCCATTGATCAAACTGAAGAATGTGTGACTCTAAACAGTTCGGAAGCATCTTCTCCCGACCAGGGTGCGGTGTCAACATGGATCCAACCTATTGTACGATATTTGCAAGACGGAACCATCCCACTGGACGTCAAGAATTAAAGGTCGTTCAGGATGAAGATGTCCAGGTTCACCTTAATTAATAACAAATTGTTTCGTAGGTCTATGATAGGTCTGTATATGAGGTGTTTAGAGCCCAGAGAAGTTGAGGAGGTCCTACATGCTTTACATGCTGGTGAATGTGGGAATCACTCTTGGGGTAAGTCGTTATCTTCAAAAGCCCTTAAAACAGGGTACTACTGGCCCACTATGAGACAAAACGCAATGGATTTTGCTTTAAAATGCAACGCGTGTCAGCGGCATAGCAACATCTTACATCAACATGCCGAACCTCTACACCCCGTACTTTCATCTTGGCCCTTCATGCAATGGGGCATGGATATAGTCAGAAAGTTGTCGAAGGCTTCGGGGGGAAGAGTGTTCATGTTAGCCATGATAGATTATTTCTCCAAATGGATCGAAGCAGAGGCGTATGTCCAAATAAGAGAAAGGGAGGTCATATCCTTCTTAAAGAAGAACATCTTAAGCAGATTTGGCATTCCTTCGGAAATCACTTGTGACAACGGTTCTCAGTTTATCAGCAAAAAGACCAGGGACTTCTGTTCAATATGGGGAATCAAACAGATAACGTCAACCCCTGTGCAACCTCAAGCCAACGGACAGGCTGAGTCAAGCAACAAGTTGATCATTAACAATCTGAAAAAGCATTTGGATCAAAAAGGGGAAGATGGGTCGATGAATTACCACTTGTATTATGGGCCGACAGGACAACATCTAAAAACGCTTCATGACAGACACCATATTCTTTAGTATTTGGCACTGAAGTTGTACTCCCCATAGAAGCAACCATCCCAATCGCAAGATATGGACTGCTGATTCCTGGAGACAATAACCACCTTCTGGCTCAGGATTTAGATACTATAGATGAACTCAGAGATATAGCCAAGATAAGGATGGCTATTGTGGGTAAATTCAGGATTGCTACATCTTGAGTTGTTACCAGCATATCGACAACTTGAAACTCGTGGACAAGGTAAACATTATTTACTTAATTAATTCATTATTTATTTTTGTTATATTTAATTACAGGAATAAAAGAACGTGGGAAAAATATGTGCTCAGTGGACTCCTTTCAACAGTTTGCAAGACCAAGTCAAGATGAAAATAACATGCCAAAATTATAGGGGAGTTTGTTAAGATTTTATTTTTCTGTTATTTTCTTTTCTATTTATAAGCTCATGGCTGGAAACACACAACACAGAAACACACGCTTCACTCACGCACAGTTCACATACAGTTTGTAATCCGCCATAGCTTGGTCTCCTGTAATCCAAAGATATTAATACAATTGTTTGGTAAGGTAGGTGCTCATAATCACCTCCCGAGGTTTTGTGCCGGCGAGATCATTATCTCAAGGATTTTCCTCATTACATGATCGAGCCATCCTAGTTTCATTATTGTACCAATTATATTTCATTGCACCCTCCTTAGCTTCATTTCAAATTCTTTCATTGTTGACTATTTTTTGCCAAAACAGTTTGGCGCCCACCGAGGGGCCATTGGTTTTTTAATTGGTTCAAAATTCTTACATTTCTACTATGTCTACCCAACCTATGACTTTCGCCGTCACCAAAACCCTTCCTAGCAGTGTGAATCCTCAAACTAGTAGCAGGTCAACAACCGGAGGCCAAGAAACATTGTCTCCTCCTCCGCTTGTGAATTCTGGAAAGAAGCAGATGTCACCATCTCCTGATCTTGAGATCAAGAGCATGCTCATGCAGATGAAGAATCAGCTGGATTGCCAACAGAATAGCACCTTCTTGATAGCCGAAAGCTTGATCAAGGTGCAAAAAGATCAGGAGTTGCTCTCCAAAAGAATGGATGTTGTCTCTCCTTACCGTCCTAGAGCCCTTAATTTCAACATTGGGGAAAGCTCTCAAACTTTCAATGAATTCCTTCCAATGGCTTCATCTATGAGGATGTCGACATCTTCTCCTCCCATAACAACTTCTGTGGCAATGTCGACACCCTTAGCTACCAGTGCCTACAGGATGACTTTTTCAGAAGGACCCATCTTCACCAATAGCACCGTTCTGACATCCTCTGCAGATAATGCTAATCCTTTCATTAATTTCAATATTAGTTCTGCTTTAGATAATACTGCTCGTACCACTAACCCTTTTGCAGGAACCTACATTGCAAATCAGTTTCAGGAATTGAGAGATATGATCATGAATGTACCAGGTGTCACTCCGCCTATCCAACAAGTCTCCCCAACATGTTACAATCAGTCTCGCTTTACTCCAGCAATCGCGCATGTTGACATCCCGAAAGGATTCAGTGTTCCTGCCATGAAGCTGTATGATGGAAGTTCTGATCCTGAGGAACATGTCGCCCACTACCAAGAAAAAATGGAGATCGTTCGTATCCCACTCCAGTTTCGTGAGGCTTGTTTGTGTCGAGGATTCGGTTCGACGTTGGTAGGCCCGGCATTGAAGTGGCTGATCCGTCAACCTCCTGGTTCTATTGGCTCCTTTGATCAACTTGTCAACCTGTTCAATAACCAATTTTCTTGCAGCCGGCAATTTGAGAAGCTCACCAGTGATCTTTACCGCATCACCCAACAGCCCATCGAAGCCTTAAAAGACTATGTTAACATATTTAATAAAGAAGTTCTAGAAATCCCTAACCTGGACATAGCGACAGCTGCAGAAGCTTTCAAAATGGGCTTTAAGAAGGATTCCCCTTACTATGAAGATCTGGTGATGAACCCATGCAAGAAGATGGAGGATATCCGAAATCGGGCCCTAAGATTTATCAGGCTGGAAGAGGACAAGGTGTAGCAATCCAAGAATCCTGACAAAGCTTCAGCATATGACCATCCTGACAGGAAGATAGAGTCATCTCATCAAAGACAGAGCAGATCTAGACCATACCACAAAAATGACCATAACAAAGTCAATTATGTGGAAGATGATGGAGATGATGACTATTTTGAATCTCCTAAAATTTTTGATTATTGTTTTTCTGTTGATGTTTCAGGTATCTTGTGTGCAATGGGTAATCTTGGAGATAAATCAAGGTGGCCTCGAAAGACTGACAAGACATCCGGCTGGAAGGATAAGTCCAAGTGGTGTGCCTATCACGAAGATTTTGGACACCTTACGAAAGAATGCATCGCCTTGAGGAGAGAGATTAGTTACCTGTTGTCCAAGGGACATCTTAAGGAGCTCCTTGGGAACCGCAAGACCAAGCCAGAGAACAAAGAGCCCGTTGCAACTAGACCCCCGTCTCCTCCACCGGTAATAAAGGTAGTCAATGTTATTAGTGGTGGTTCTGATATTTGTGGTACTTCTTATTCTGCAGCTAAGAGATTCGCCAAGCAAGCTAAGGATGAGAAGCCCGAGAGATCCTCCAAGATGTCGCAGCTCACATCCCAAGATGTCATCTCCTTCAAACAAAGTGACAGGGACAATGTTATGGATCCACATCATGACGCCTTGGTCATTGCACTTCAGATAGCCAACTGCAAGGTCAGACGTATCCTGGTAGATGGGGGCAGCTCTGTGAACCTCATCATGCTGGATGCTTTGAAAGAAATGAAGATTACTGAAGATAGCATTATAAAAAGAACCTCCGTGCTCATGGGCTTCAGTGGAGAAACCAAAAGTACAGTGGGTGAAATTACACTACCAGTTTATGTCGAAGGGATCAACTCCATGGAGAGATTCTGCGTGATCGATAGTGCAACATGTTACAATGTGATTTTGGGAAGACCTTGGATCTATGGAATGAAGGCTGTGCCATCCACCTATCACCAATGTGTCAAGATGCCGACACCTTGGGGAGTTTTCAAGGTTTACAGTGATCAACAGTCAGCTAAAGAATGTTATATGACTTCCATGAAGGCGTCGATAACCCCTAAGATGGCATAGCAATTACAGAGAAAGGCCCGTGAGGTTCTGGAGGCGAAGGAGGCGAAGGAGCATGACCTGAAAGAGATACTCTTAGACCCCTCAAACTCAGATCTCAAGGTGCTGGTTGGTCAAGATGTTCCGAAAGAAATCGAAGAAAACCTTATCAACCTCTTGAAAAGAAGGATTAGAAGCTTCGCCTGGAAGCATGAAGATATGACAGGCATCAGTAAAGATGTCATCACCCACAAACTCAACATCGATCCATCCTTCAGACCGATCCACCAAAAGAGAAGGAAGTTCGCACAGGAGAGGAGCATAATCATCCAGGAAGAAGTGGACAGATTGCTCAAAGCTAAGATGATCAGAGAGGTGGAATACCCAAGATGGCTAGAAAATGTGGTGGTAGTAGAAAAGAAGAACGGAAAATGGAGAGTTTGTGTCGACTTCACGGACTTAAACAAAGCTTGTCCCAAAGATCCTTTCCTCCTGCCACATTGATACTTTGGTAGATGCTACTTCTGGGCATGAAGTATTGACATTCTTAGATGCATCTTCAGGATTTCAGCAAATCCAGATGGAGCCATCCGACCAAGAGGACACCGCCTTCATCACTCCAACAGGTATTTATTGTTATATTGCAATGCCTTTTGGACTAAGAAATGCAGGTGCCACATACCAGAGGCTAGTCAACATGATGTTCAAAGAGCAGATTGGGGACACCATGGAAGTATACATCGACAATATTGTGATAAAGTCGAAGAAAGCTGAAGATCATGTTCGAGATCTCACTCAAGCATTTGACATCCTGGACAAGTTCAACATGAAGCTGAACCCAGCAAAGTGCAATTTTGGCATGAAGTCCGGAAAATTCTTGGGCTACATGGTGACACAAATAGGGATAGAGGCAAGCCCGGAGCAGATAAGAGCGATCATCAATCTAACGTTGCCCAAATCCATAAAGGATGTTCAAAGATTGACAGGGAAAGTGGCAACATTGAATCGATTCATCTCAAAATCCTCAGACAGATGCAAGCCGTTCTACGACATCTTGAAGAAAAATTGCAGATTTGAGTGGACTGAAAAGCATGAACAAGCATTTTAAGATTTAAAGTTGTACCTGTCAACACCTCCCCTACTTTCAAAGCCTCAAGAAGGTGAGCCATTGTGTATTTACTTAGCTGTCTCCGAAACCGCAGTTAGTGCCGTCCTGGTCCGTGATCAAGATGGCGTCCAGCAGCCAATATACTATGTAAGTAAAACATTGCTCGATACTATAGATGAACTCAGAGATATAGCCAAGATAAGGATGGCTATTGTGGGTAAATTCAGGATTGCTACATCTTGAGTTGTTACCAGCATATCGACATCTTGAAACTCGTGGACAAGGTAAACATTATTTACTTAATTAATTCATTATTTATTTTTATTATATTTAATTACAGGAATAAAAGAACGTGGGAAAATTATGTGCTCAGTGGACTCCTTTCAACGGTTTGCAAGACCAAGTCAAGATGAAGATAACATGCCGAAATTATAGGGGAGTTTGTTAGGATTTTATTTTTCTATTATTTTCTTTTCTATTTATAAGCTCATGGCTGGAAACACACAACACAAAAACACACGCTTCACTCACGCACAGTTCACATACAGTTTGTAATCCGCCATAGCTTGGTCTCTTGTAATCCAAAGATATTAATACAATTGTTTGGGAAGGTAGGTGCTCATAATCACCTCCCGTGGTTTTGTGCCGGCGAGATCATTATCTCAAGGGTTTTCCTCATTACATGATCGAGCCATCCTAGTTTCATTATTGTACCAATTATATTCCATTGCATCCTCCTTAGCTTCATTTCAAATTCTTTCATTGTTGACTGTTTTTTGCCAAAACAATGACCGCCTACCAACAAAGAATTGCCAGGTCGTACAACAAGAACATGAGAATAAGACGCTTTCAGGCGGGGGACATGGTGCTCAGAAAGGTATTCCAAAATACCAGAGAATTGCACGCAGGAAAATTAGCTATGAAGTGAGAGGGTCCCTA
This sequence comes from Adenophora triphylla var. japonica, assembly GCA_022495995.1. Lineage (NCBI taxonomy): Eukaryota > Viridiplantae > Streptophyta > Magnoliopsida > Asterales > Campanulaceae > Adenophora > Adenophora triphylla. Next base: position 35,947 of record JAFEMH010003417.1, read on the forward strand.
CCTTGTTGACGCTGAAGCAGGAAAGGGTGCATACTGGTTGTCTACCCCAGATGGCATCCGAATACCTAGAAGTTGGAACGCCCTACACCTGAAGCATTACTACATACAAGTTGAGATTTATTGCAATTTTCACACCCAGGTATGAGCTATATCTCAAACTAGTTTCCTTTAATTTTCTTTCCTTTTTACTTAAACCAAACCTCTACTGACTTAAGCATCGGAGGGGTGTTAGCCAGAGCTAACACCCAGCTCTAACGTATTGCTGTTTTGCAAGATGTCATTACACAATGAGATAGATCAAAGCACATACCTGAAAGGTCAACGTGTGCAGTGGTGCATCCCATCAACCTCTCCAAGTTGTAAGGTAACATTCGCTAAGGCTTAAAAAGATTATACATTTTTTCTAAAGTTTGTTGGCTATCATGACTTTGCCTTGGCACACATTAAGGTATTCACCTTCTACGGATTAAAAGATTTTACATCTTTTCTAAGTCTATTGGTTATCATAACCCCGCCTGAGTGCACGTTTTCTCACCATTTGAGAACTAAGGGTTACAACATTGTTACATGTTGTCTTTTCAACTTGGTTACAACATTGTCACATGTTGTCTTTTCAACTTGGTAATAACATTGACATGTTATCCCCGTCAAGTGGTTGTAACATTTACATGTTACCAATGAAAAACAAAGAGTTCATAATCAAAGAAGCAGTCCCAATGTAAAAATATCCAAGAGGGAAGGCAAAACGCCCAACATGACTAAGATGTTGAACCAACTCAACATCTCTAAATACAGCTAATGTATTGACTCTTACGAGTCCTTATAAAATTAAAAGTCTCCTTGAGGGTAAACCCTCATCAAATTGTTTTTGAAAGAAAAAGAAATAACATCCTAAAGTCATTAAGTGTTGATGTCTTGAGCATCATCAACCTGCTCAATCTTCTTGGAGGTAACCTCACCCGCTTTTTCATCAATGATCCTCTGCAAAGCTGCATTCTCCTCATCTAAGTCCCAATTCACGTGCTCACCTTCCCAGTATTCTGTGATCATTTGGATTCGTGCTTCAAAAACTGCCTTTGCAGTCTCGTTCATCATGTCATCACGAAGAATCTTCATCTCCCTCTCATGTCTTATGTCAACACTATCAAGCCTGGATCTCCATTTCAAAATTTCTTCATCCTTAGCCTTGACTTCTAACTTCTTCTCTCTTAATATTTTAAAAGCATCCTTCAGATCCTTCTCATATTCAGCTCTGTCCATGTTTAAAGTGTCGCATTTTACCTTCCACATTCTGATTTCTTTGGACATCATCTTGGCAATCGAAACGGCCTGTTATCAACAAGCAAGAGATATTAACCAAAAGGAAAGAAGAATCTCCAGACGAAATTCGAGAGACCCATTACCTGACTCTCCAACACCTCCTCACCTCGAGTTTGCTTCTCCGCGTTCGTAACTTGATCTTCTCTTTTCCTTTTTAATGTGACTTTATCATCCGCTTCAGGTATACTCCCTTCCACTTTCTTCTTGCCCTTATATTTAGCCACAATATCGTTCGTCGTAAAACCAGATCTAGTCACTGCAAATAAAAGCATGCATCAGTATGGGATATGAATAAACCTTGCGAGAAACAATACGATGAAGTAAACCCACTTTTTGGAAAAAGATGTTGAAAATTTTGCACTTTGAAGATGAAACCGGAAGAAGATTGTGTCTTCTGGGATGACCTTGCCATAATATGGGGAAAGACACCAGTATGGAAGGTATTTGAAGAGATTAGGGCCATCCAAAAATGACGGTTATTAATTCCTATTATGACTTTGCAACTTCCTTTCAAACCATCACGCGAAAATATTCTTGTCAAAATATCAAGGCTTTCCGTATCTCAGCATGGAAAAGCCTTAATATTTTGGGGGCAATTGTTTCACCCTAAAATTTCCTCTCAACATGTTTTGCGTCTTGGACATCCATCTTGAGGTAACGTCTTGACTTACATCTTGGACTAACGCCTTGAAACTGTTTGTTGTATTTTTCCTATTTTTCAGGAACAAAATTATAAATAAAATAAACTCATTTATACGACTGCATGGACTTGGTCAAGCAACAACACAACGGTCCTATCAATTAACCAAGGGATAACGGCTGATCTTCATCAACAAAGGGCGAGATTCTAGGCGGAATATCAGCATGTCATTCAAGTTGTTGTTTTTTCAGTTACGATCATGTCTATATATCATTCCTAGAGCGCACCTGTATACATGTTACACATTCTTGCTTACTCTCATACTGCACTTGTACTCAAAAACTACATTACTCAATAATATTTCTTTGGTTTAGGTAGGCTTTCCAAAAGCCTCCCGAGGATTTTCCCTCGAACGATTGTTCTAAGGGTTTCCTCGTTACATCCCTGTGCTCATCTTGTTTTGTGAATTATATTCCATTTGTATCCAAACATCCTTGATAAGATAAATTTACTTGTTGAAATTTGTCCAAAACAATAATATAGATGTCCACCGGTTGAATTGTCCTATCTAAAAAAAAAAATAATAATACATGATACATGCGATACGATTGGATATGCTCTTGAAATGTTTGGTATGACATGAAAATTAATGCCCATGTTACATCTTGTATAGGTCAATATTGTTATGCTCAAAAAGTGAAATGTGATACGAAAATGTTTGTTGTCAATAAATGAAACGGACTTTATTTGTTTCACTTGAATATCAATAGAAAGATAGTTCTTTGAAAAGTTAATAGTACATTGCCATGCTAGTGATCACTTCTTGCTCACTCATAAAAGGGAAAATGGTTAAATTAATAAATTGTATGGAATTATCTTGATAATGATAGATAAAAAGAAATTATGAGATAAGAAAGTTATTGTACAACGAAATGAAATGTGAGAGTTATATGCTCTCCATTTAATTGTTTATTGTTTTATATTGTAGAAATATGAATTATGGAAATACATGCTAATATGACCAGTGGAAAAGAAAAAGTGTCTCAATCTAGGGGTTATCAATATCAACCCATTACTTATTTGAAATTTTGAAATATTAAACATTGAAAAATTATGTGATGTTATCGGATGCTTGGAATAAATAGCATAGCTTCATTAATTACAATTTACATGTGCATCATTTTCTCCTCATGTTAATGCCTAATATATGTCAAGTAAAGATGGAAAAGACTACTTGATTTGCAAATGACTACCTCTCATATCCTGTAGGTACCGTGTTGCTCATCTTCCTTGTGAGATTCAAATGGAATGCTTGTAATATGCCAAGCCAAAATGAACATGAAGGAAACTTCATGGCGAGTTGCCATTCAAACCGCACCTCGTTGGAAATCAAAACCCTGGCTTAAACGTACCATGTATCACTTCAAGACGCCTTCATTAGCGGCTTTCCAAAGTGATTCAAATGGAATGCCGGGAATACGCCCGTGCTAGGAATGTTGGGAATACGCCCAACCTCATCTCCCTCGTGAGATGCAAATGGAATGCCGGGAATACGCCCGTGCCAGGAATGTTGGGAATACGCCCAACCTCATCTCCCTCGTGAGATGCAAATGGAATGCCGGGAATACGCCCGTGCCAGGAATGTTGGGAATACGCCCAACCTCATCTCCCTCGTGAGATGCAAATGAAATCCCGAGAATACGCCCGTGCCAGGAATGTTAGGAATACGCTCAACCACATCTCCCACGCGAGATGCAAAAGGAACGCTTGGAATATGCCAAATCACATCTCTACACGATATGAAACGGAAATGGAAAATGGAGTACTTGGAAAATGCCAGGTAATGTATCTACGCGAAATGAATAAGAGCGAAATGGAAACGGAAAAATAATTGGCGACATGCCATATTTTTAATAAAAAAAGTTAGGCGAAATGCCTTATCTAAAACAAAAATGGTTTGGCGACATGCCATATTTTTAACAAAAAAAAGTTAGGCGAAATGCCTTATCTGAAATGGAAATGGTTTGGCGACATGCCACATTTAAAACGAAAAAATTGGCGAAATGCCACATTTTAAAAGAGGATAACTAGGCGAAATGCTATATTTTCTAATGAAAAAGAGGCGAGATGCCACTCAAACAACTCGCGCATTGACAAAAAAAAAGTCAAGAAAAATGATTAAGTACATTTACAATTTTTTAGCAAGACTGTCTAAAGACAAGCCTCACTCTTTTTTTAAGGGGGAATAAGGGGTACACACTCCCAAAAAGCAAAACAAATTTGTTGAAATTTTTAGCACCCGCTAAAACAAACTTGGTATTTGCAAAGACAAGTTGCACAAATCGACATCAAAGAGCAAAAGAAAATTCAAAAAACGAAACAAATCACATTCATTTTGACAAAACATGGCTGGTTGTCAGCCTACAAAAATTGGAAAAATATCCCCTTCAAATTTCATATAAAAAGGTCTAAATGGCAAAATTCCATAGAGACCCAGTTAATCTCAAGCTTATAATATTTATCTTGACTAAGCTTTATCAACACTCATATGAAGTGCGAGGAGCAACCACCCATTACCCAACTCGGGGGGCTTCTCACCAAAAAGCGTATCCGGAGTATTCATATCACCAACTTATGGCTGCAACTCAAATTAAAGGAAATTATTCACACCACCGTATATGTTATCTCAACCAAATGGCATGGTCCATTACATGAAAATTGGGAGCAACTCGCTACCTTTCAGCTCGGGGGCTTCATCCCGCCAAAAACTAATTATATGAAAATTTCTCAGCAAAACCATCTAAACAACAGTTAAAGGGTTTCAAGGATTCCAATTTAATTCAACCTCAGAATCTCATACCACATTTGTCGACCTCGAGACCGAAAGCATTTACAGGAGGGACCTTAACACTAGTACTCAATTCAATAAAAAGGAACCCTCACAATATTGCCCTTGGCAACACACCATCTCATCTGAAAATTTCAGAAAATCGTCTCAAATATCATTATTACTGTCAATTATCTCATTGGTCCAAACACTTAACAGGCTCACATCCTGAACCGCTTAGCGAGCTCGCATCTTGAACTACTTAACGATCGAAACAAAATACGAAAAATTGGTCTATGAAAGACTTCTATTATTATAGAGCAAGAGGATCAACTCAAAATGGTCAGAAGCTTATTTTTATCTTATCTACTCCTTACTCGCTCATAAATAACCGAGCTAAGGAGTCAGGGGCTACTGATGTGACCATAGAAAATTCAATGAAAATTATATTGTGCCTAGGGGGGCAAAATGGACCTATCAATATAAGGAAAATATACAATTTTATGGGATAAAATGATCATTATTAATATAAGGACCTCAAGGTCCAATGGAGAGTAGGGCGGCCCAAATGGGCTGAAATTGGCTATATGGCTGCTCAAGTGGGCCAAATGGGCTTTAGGGCTAATATCCCGTCCAAACTATAAATACGGAGGAAAGCTTCTCATTTCAGGGATTCGATCTCAGGTTCACACTTTCTCTCTCTTCTTCCCCCTAAACCCTAAAATCTCTCTCGATAATGTTCAATATTTACACACTCAAAGGACCGCTTAATGATTCTCACACCGGAGGGTTTTGGGGGGAAAGACCCCCCACCCCTAACGGTGTCTTGTTTTCTCAGATTGCTACAGGGAATTCAGTGCTGTGGACAACCATTTATCTCATCAAGCTTGCGAATCCATGGTGAGCACATTTTTTGTAGCATCAGGGTATATTGTTCTTGGGCTTATATGTTTATTTTTTCTGGGAAAACAGGAGAGCAAAAGGAGAAAGAAAAGAAGGCAAAGAAGCTTGATGCCAAGAAGAACAAGATGAAAGTAAATTTTCTTTCTACCATCTCATCTGTTTTAGTTTTTGGGGTTTAAGGTTTTTGGTCATTGATTATGAATTGTTTGTCAAATTACTTGACGCAAGCAAGATTTGAGGATTGTTGAAATTTATGTCGAAAAATTGCATCTTTTTGACTTATAATTTATGTGCTCTCGTTAGGATTAAAATTGAAATCTAAAGTTCAAGTGGAATGGAGAAAAGCACTATAAGCTTGTTCCAATAATTATGCTCTGGTTTCTGTTTGTGTTTTAAGTTGAAAACTGAGGCTACTTTTAGAGGCGGGAAAGGAGAGTGTATTTTCATTTTATTTTATTTTTTGGTTTGTGTAGTGTTTCTAATCATGCTTTGTTAAGCTTATATATATATATATATATATATATATATATATATATATATATATATATATATATATATATATATATATATATATATATATATATATATATATCGCTAGAAGGTGGGGCAAAGAAAAAGAAAGGTAGCGGTTTCACGGTGGGGAAGAAGAAGTTGAAGACCAAAATGACTCCCTTGGCTAAGGCTAAAGCTGCCCAGGCTATGGAAGTTGACCAATGAGCTTGATTTTATCCTAGTTTGCAAATAATGCAATATATTTGTTAATGACATCTAGACAACATACTTTTACATTCGTAATTAAATATTGTAACAATTTTTTTCTTTTTTTACTTATGACGTTTGTCACTCCTTTTTGCGTCAATGACACCACATCATTAACGGTGATTCTAATGATGACATGACACTGACGTGTCATTGCCACACCATCACCTTTCCTAGTTATTTGACGTCTTAAGTAAACAAAATAAAAGTTGTTGCATTATTTAATGAGAACTAATGTAAAAATATACATAACCCATATGGTACTAATGAGGTTATACTAAAGTTATGAAAAAAAAGTCATATAATTTGGTTTATAAAATAATGCATTATAATTATGTTGATACTTTTAATACTTTTAAGAAAAAGTGTAAGTGGTGCAAGTATTGTGAGTATGAAAAGTGAGGTAGGAGAGAGAATGAGTGAGATGAAAAGTAAGTTGATTTGTATTTTGAGTATAAAAGTAAAGTATGAGACAAAATGAGTGAGAGGAATAGTAAAGATTCTTTATCATTTTAGAAAAGAGAAATGGTATGTGGGAGGTCCAAAACGGACAAAGAGAAATGGTATGCGGGACGGAGGGAGTATCGTGTGTCAATAACAAGTTTTAAATTTTCATTAAAATAATTAAACTAACCTAAATTTATTGCTTTTAAATTTTCATTAAAATAATTAAACTAACCTAAATTTACTGTTCAAAGTACATTAGCGATAACACCAAGAAAAATAGAAAGATCATTTCGGGATGGAGGGAGTATATAATTAGATCCACATTCCACGAAATTTCCTACTTGATAATAATATAGTTTCACTTGTAATTTTGTTTTTCTTTTTGAAGTCTGATTAGGCCACTAGGTTGCCAGTTCATTGTACTAGATGTATGATTAAGGAAGTGATCTTCTTAAGTAAAGAAGCATTTGTTTATTTTCTTATTTACTATTGCTCCATTTGTATAACACTCATTGCATGTTAATTTATGTTATTGAAAATGTCGTAATCCAAGTTCCTATCTTCCTTCCCTTAAATTCAAAATTAGCGCTATTTTAGTTAAAGTTGCATAACTTTAAAACCAACCTTGTAAAGTATGGGTTTGCTTGATTAATTTCCCCCACCAATAAACTCATGTTTTTTTAACATTGATTGTTCGTTTGGCACCCAAAATGGTCATTTAGTATAAAGTTACTTCCTTCCATAGTTCAAATAGAAGGGGAAAGGTCACGATTCTCATGTACCAAATGATATGCTATATGATTATTTATTTTACATCCAAAATGGATATTTGTGCTTTTCGGATGGGACAGAGGGAGTACATAATAATAAGTACTCCCTCCGTCCCATAAAACCTTCCCGATTTTAAATAGTGCCTGATGCTGCAGGAAATGTGCTTATCAATCTTCCTCCACGTGGCAGGACTGATCACCTGGCTTCTTGACCTGAAAACAGAACCCACGACTAGCCGGATGTGTCTCCGGCGAAGACGCTCGGGCATGAGAGTAAGATAACAGTTGTATAAAGCTCAAAATGTATTGAATGATGAACTCAGAATACAAAATGCCAGTTACCTTTCACCGTTTGGTAGTGATGAAGTATTTATAGACAAGAGTAGTGTATTTTTGGGGAGGCGACATGTGCTCCGAGATTGTAGCGGCAGTTACTTGGACGTGGGAACATGTCTATAACGGTCCCTGATTTGTAGGGAGGTGGTTATGAGGATTGTTCAACCAAATAAGCCGGCAAGTGTTAAGTCGTCACTTGTTGATTTAGGTCGAGGTCGCCACTCGTGGAATGGTCGACTCGACCGCCTGGGCAGAGCATGGTTCGTACCCGAATTGTGATTCGGATCATGAGGTCGGACTAAAGTAGGTCGGGACCTGGTAGGTCGGACCATGAGCTTAGTCGACTGATACAAGAGATGGGCTTTGGGCCTTGTTCTGATTGGACCGACCTTATTTGGAATGTGGAGACCAAGGCTGTCTGTAATTGGGCTTTACTCGTTTGGCCCAACTCGACACTTTCGGTATGTTCAGTGGCCCCCAACTTTCGAGTTGACTTCGTCGACTTGGAAGTTAAGAAGATTTCTTTGACGAAAATTGCTTTACTCGCAGGTCGATGCTAGTCTTTGAAGTAGGTCGACCATGATAACGTGGCAACATCCTGATCGTTGGTGATGAACGATTGGAGATGAAGGAGCGCCGATTTTTGTAATGATTACAGTTCTGACGTTTGGAACTCCTTCTCGAAAACCGCTTCAGTCTTTAATTTTGGAAAATTAATTTTGATTTTCCTTTCCCTTTCCAAATTTAGGAAAATATAAATAGAAAAATCCCTCTTCGTTTAGAACTTTTACCGTCCTAAAACTTCTTCTTCTCCGGCGATAATCAAGGGATTGCAGCAAGATTTAAATCCAGCTCTCGGCTCCAGCAACGAACCTACCTTCTGCAATTAATTAAGGTATTTCCCTCGTATCCTTGCTTTAGGGTTTTAATTTATGCACTGTTCTCCATTTCCGCCATGGCTAGGACCTTTAGTTGCGAACCAGGGGCGTGGTATGGTTACTGCACTGTTAACCGTAGGGCATGCAAGAATGTGAACGGTGAGTGGAGAGTGATGTCCCTGGATGAGTGTGCCTCCATTTTGACTAGTTGGGGGTTGAATTACACTGAGATAGGGCTGCCCATTGTAGGGGAAATTGAAAATGTGGTGATTGACGACTCAAATGTTGTCGCTTTTCATCTATTCCATGAACTGCTTGACCATATCACCTTGTTCTATGTTAGGGATGTCCTCAAACCCTCCTTCCTTAGGAATAGGATAGGCTTTCCAGGGGAGTCTAGGTCGCCCTTAAATAGGTCGACTGAAATTATTCATAGGCCTGACTCCCCTGTTTCTCCTTCTTCTTGTACAGATATGGCAACTCAAGGCGGAGCTACAGCATCTACTTCCTCTGGTCCCAGAATCGTTGATGCATTTGATGATACAGCCATGCCAGGAAAGAATGAGAGGGGTTATGTTCCCCAAGGGCCATTACGTGGAAAGAAGAACCTGCCCTCTAGGTATAGCATGATTTGGGATTTCTGTGAGGTAAGTAAGGAAGATTATAGGGTGACCATTTATACTCAGAGGGAGTTTATGAAGTTGTTTAGGTCGTCATTTACTAAGGATGCCACTAGGGTAGCCTTCTTCTATGGTCAATTTGTAGCTGGCCTCAGGTTGCCTCTTGATCCCTTCATAAATGAGTTTTTAGAATGTGCCAATGCTCTTCCCCTTCAAATTTCTGAGCCAATACTTGTAGGGTCCTTGTGTGCTTTGCTATGGTGTGCGAGATTCTTAGGGTATGAACCTTGTATGAGAGTGTTCAAAGAATTTTTAGTATAAAGTATAGTGGAGAGGACACGAGCATCGGTACTCCCTCTAAACCTAAATCTCCCAAGCTCTTCACCAACCTCCCAAGTAAGCATAGTGGCCGGAACTCGCATGTTGTTGTGGTAGAGAGTAGATTAGGATGGGAATTCCCATTGCCCAATGACGAAACGAAGCCATAGATGAGGGGAACTATTGGGAGCCGACTGGCATCTTAACTTGTATAGGGCTTTGTGTCGCTTAGTCGAGAGAAGACCCATTAGGCCGGGAGAGTCTGCTCACCACCGTGGTATAACTTCGTCCGTGCCGGGATGATGTCTCGGAGATGGAGTGGTAGAGCCCCTTGTCCCCGCTGGGTCTTGAGAGGACAAATATATCCCGGCCCGGGTTACCCATTCTCTGGGAGGTTTGGAAATTTGTGCCGGCGTTGCAAGAAGACAGAAAACTACCGCAAGGATAACGGGGAGCATGCGGTGGTAAGATCTTGTTCGCAACCCTTTACCCGTCTATTGCACATTGTCGATCCGACAATATGATAGACCATTTGTATTGTGTCCCTTTCTTAGCTCGTCATTTGTTAGCTTGCTTATAAGATAATTGAGTCGTACATAGTTTGCTCGTACATAGAACTTGTGCTCGTATGTAGAACTTTCATATGTCGATCTAACACTTTGTTGTTTTGATTTTGTGGCGCTTCCGACCCCCGAGCAAGAAGCTAACATGGTTCGAATCGTTGGCGTTTCGACAAGAAGAAAGCGAGGAAGGACCGTGGGAAGGCTAATGCTCGTGCTCACGGGCGAGAGGAAGCCGCGTTAAGGACCGATCGGCTTCCAAAAGACAATATTGGGATGGTGCCAATGGAAGGGGTAGATGAAGAAGATCCTTTGTTGAGCGATAGTCATACCATGAGCGTGAGCGAGGAGGGTAATGAATCCAACAAATCTGGGGCAGTTCGATGTGAGCTCCGACCCAACTACTCGATGTCAATGTAGGGACCTCCGTCTTTGTCGGAGCAGAACTAGTCCCTTGGATGTCGTAGAACAGCATTGATGACGACGTCATGGAAACCGAAGTTGATGATCAACCTCGAGGACTAAGAGGTTGCGATCCGACAAGGGAATCTTGTTTCATCGAGCCAACTGCTTCCACCTCCTCCAGCTTCTTCTTATCCCAACCAAGAATCCATTGAAGAAAGGATGCGGAGGCCGAGTGATGTTCCTTCTCTTGAAGGAGTTAATTGCACAGTCGCGGCTACCCGGACATGAACTTGGGCCAGGTGATTGTGAGAAGAGCGGTGGATGTGGAGTCTCGCTAGCTCACTTGGCCGATAAGGGCATGACACCCGAGGAATTCTCGGCTCGATGCAGGGCCGGCTCATTGCGAGGTAACTTCTCACTTTATTTTTATTTTAGTCGTCTGCTCCTTTACTCGATCCACTTGAATCTCGAGCTAACACTTCTTTGTTTCCTTTGGAATGCGAGAATCTTACAATGATTGAGCAAGCCAAGAGCTCTTGGAGGGCCTCCATTGAGAGGAGAGACAAGCCCTTCGTGATTATTCCAAAAAGGCTCAAGAGCTTGCGGAATGGAAAGAGAAGTATAACGACTTGGACAATTCGTATGAAGCCAACGAAGCGGTGAAGACCAAGGCTCTGTCCGACCTTGAGGCCGCAGAGTCCAAACTCAAGGAAGTGGAGGTGAGAGGGATGCCGAGAAGAAAGAACTGGGAAGGCCAAGACGGAGCCGGCCACTATTAACAAACTTCTAAAGGAGAAGGATGCCTTCTTGCTCGAGTTGCATGAACAGATCGGCTTGAGAGAGAGAAGAGTCGAAAGACCACAAGGCCGCTATTGAGAAAGCTGCTAAGGATGCCTGCGAAGCCGCGGTTGAGAAGTTCAAGGCAGGGGATGAGTACTATGATGCCATAGTGTCTAAGGCCCAAGATTTTCTTGAGGTCGGCAAAAGACACATGGCCCGACGTGCGCTTGTAGATCCAACGGCTACGGTTACCATCGAGCAATTAGCTCGGTGGTTTACTGTGTCCCAATATGATATGACAGCTCGTGGTGGTCACTCACTCGTTCCTTACCTTGAGAACGATCTAGCTTTCATTGCCCAAGAGGATGAGGAGGATCACTGCGAGAAGTGGGAAGCTCCCCCTGTCCTTGATAGGAATTTTGATGTGGTCTTGGCGGAACTCGACGATCTTTGAAGCCATGGAGATTGAAAGCGAGCGAGACATATTGAATCGGGTAAGCCCCTAGAGCCCCAGCAACAAGAAGATGGTGAAGGTCGAGCTTCCATTGACGACCAAGCTGATGTTGGCCAGGACTCTTAAATTATTTAGTTGAATTTGTAATGAACAAGCTCCAACCAACAATTTTTGCTTTTTTGATTCCTTGAATATTTGAATGCCTTGGCCCTATTTTTTGGGAGGCAAGATACTCTTGTAAATTTATTTTGTCTAAGTCTTAGCCCGTTTTGGGAGACTTATCTCTATCATAGCTGACTTTTGTTTTCAGAATGTTGTATGTTTTTCATTCCATATTGTATGTCTAGCTAGATGTAGCTAATATAAATGAGTCAACTTGAGCCTAGAGGCGACTTGATCTTGTTGGTTTAGTCGACCTCAGACTTGATTAACTTTTTTGTGAACGAGATTGATCATGAGTCGAACCTGTTCATACTATTGAAACTGACCCGGGGTCGAGTTAATTAGGACCAAGTTTATTAGGAATCATACTTGTTGAATAGGCAAAGCTGATTAAGAATCGAGCTAAGTAAATCAAGCTGACTAAGAGTCGAGTTTGTTAGAACTAAGTCGACTAAGAGTCGGACTTGTTAAGTGAACAAAGCTGATTAAGAATCGAGCTTGTTAGAACGAAGCTGACTAAGAGTCGAGTTTGTTAGAACTAAGTCGACTAAGAGTCGGACTTGTTAAGTGAACAAAGCTGATTAAGAATCGAGCTTGTTAGAACGAAGCTGACTAAGAGTCGAGCTTGTTAGGGTGAAGCTGACTAAGAGTCGAGCTAAGATGAACTGACTAAGAGTCGAGCTCGTTAGAACAAAGTCGACTAAGAGTCGGACTTGTTAAATAAACAAAGCTGATTAAGAATCGAGCTTGTTAGAACGAAGCTGACTAAGAGTCGAGCTTGTTGATATTAATGTAACACTATGTTTGATCGAATAAACTGCTCTTTTCATTGAAGTAGGAATCATGCTTACATCGATTTGAAACTAGCTTTAACACAAACTTGAACTTTGAAATTGAAAAACTAGAAGTAGTATTTGATGAGGTGAGTAGCATGCCAAGGATGTTTCAACTCGTCACCTTCAGGATGAGCTATCATGTAGGTCCCTTCCTTGACGACTCGAGTGACTATAAAGTGGACCTTCCCGGTTAGGAGATAGCTTGTTCTGCTGGGTCCTTCTACCCGTTGCCTCAATCTTTCTCAATACATAATCTCCAACTTGGAAAGACCTTGCCTTGACCTTCTTGTCGTGATAACTTTTAGTCCGCTGCTTGTAATTGACCATTCGGAGGTAGGCTGTTTCTCGCTTCTCGTCGATCAGGTCCAAGTCGATCAACCTGTTGGTGTCATTCTGCTCTTGATCAAAGAAGGTCACTCTAGCAGTAGGGAATCTGAGCTCAGCAGGTGCCATGGCCTCTGACCCATATGTGAGAGCAAAGGGGTTTCCCCGTAGGCCCCAGTGGTTGTACGAACCGCCCCAAAGAGCAAGGGGAGTTCGTCCAACCAATTGTTTCGTCGACCTACGAGCCCAGATCTTGAGCGAAGATAGAACAAGTTTATTTCTTTGCTTGACTTGCCCATTTCCTTGAGGATAGGCGACGAAGATTTCCAATGTTTGATTCCAACTCGCTTCATCTACGCTTCGAAAGTGCGGGAGAACTGTAAACCATTGTCGGACACTATGGCTCGAGGAAAACCAAACCGGCACCAAATGAAGTCATGAATAAAGTTGATAGCATTTTCCTCTGTGATGCGAGCTAATGGTTTGGCCTCAACCCATTTAGTGAAGTAATCTATGGCGACGATCACATACTTGCAGCTTCCTCGGGCGGGAGGAAGGGTCCAATCGTGTCAATGCCCCACATGTCAAATGGCCAAGCTGCGATCACGGAGTCCGCTCATGTTGTAGGCATATGGGGAAGGTTGGCAAACCTTTGGCATTGATCACATTGCTTTGAACAAAGTTGTGAGTGTCGGCTCTCATGTGTGGCCGATAGTATCCCAACGTGATTAACTTGTCGGCAGAGTCCTGGCCCCGGTGTCCACCACAAATTCCACTATGCACTTCGTGTATCAATAGGGCGACCTCTTGAGGGTGGATGCACTTTAGTAATGGTCGAGTATAAGATCTTCTGAATAGGTCGCCTCCTTGAATGACATACCTTGGAGCTTTCTTTTTGATAGCTCGAGCCTTCTTCTCGTCATCTGGCAGCTCTCCATTTTCTAAGTATGCTTTCATTTCCTCGATCCAACACTTCTCCTGAGCCCAATTTCTTGAGGGATCATCTATGCAATGAATTTTTACTCTTTCATAAGGTTTGGACTTTCGAGGAAGGAGATAGGTTCATCATGTGGCTCGTCTGAGGTAGCTAATTTTGAGAGGAGATCGGCTAGCTCGTTGTCCTCTCTTCCAATCCTTTGAATCTCCCAGAATTCCAAATCCTTTATCAGCTCCTTCACCAGGTCGCAGTATTTAATCAACGTGGAGCTAAGTACCTCGTACTCGCCTCTGACTTGGTTAACTATCAGTTGTGAATCACAGTAGGCCATGATCTTAGTGGCTCCAAAACACTTGGCGTACTCAATAGCTGCGATTAAAGCCTCATATTCGGCTTGGTTGTTGGAAGCATCAAATTTGAACCTTAGTGATTCTTCATACACGGTTCCAGACTCTGGCTCGATTAGCACTATCCCAGCTCCACTGCTATTCTTGGTCGCTGATCCGTCTGAATAGACCTTCCAACAATCGTCGGGTAGGCCCGATGGCAACACAAGGACTACGACTCCTTTCCTTTAGCCTTTTCTTTTGGAGCTCGCTGCTCGTCGTCTTCCTTGGTGAACGTAAGCTCGACCAAGAAGTCAGCTAGAGCTTGAGCCTTCAACGCCTTTCGAGGTCGATACTCAATGTCAAATTCAGTAAGGGCAATTGACCAATTGATAAGTCGACCTGAACTCTCCGGCTTGTGAAGAATTTTTCTAAGGGGGGCATTTGTAAGAACCACAATTGGATGAGCCAAAAAATAAGCTCGCAGCTTCCTTGAAGCCACGACTAGGGCATAAGCGACCTTCTCAGCATTGTAATATCTGCTCTCCACATCTGATAAGGCCTTACTGATGTAATATACTGGTTTTTGAAGCCCTTCATCCTCTCTAATCAACACCGCTGCAACCGACTTGTCTCCCACAGACAGATATACAAATAAGGTTTCACCGGTGGTTGGGCTACTTAGTAAAGGTGGAGTAGCGAGGTAATCCTTCAATTGTTGAAACGACGAATGACATTCGGTCGTCCATTCAAAATTTTTCGTCCCCTCAATGCTTTGAAGAAAGGGAGAGACCTCTCTCGCCGACTTTGATATGAAGCGACCAAGAGCTGCTACCCTTCCGTTAAGTCGTTGCATCTCTTTCGACACCGGTGGGAGCTTTCATGTCGACTAACGCCTTGATTTTTTACGGATTGGCTTCTATGCCTCTTTCGAGTTACCATAAATCCCAAGAACTTTCCAGCGGCTACACCAAATACACACTTCTTTGGGGTTGAGCTTCATGTCGTTTGCTCTCAAATTGGCGAATGTCTCCTTCAGTCGACTCACGTGACCCCGGTCTTAGTTTTAATGACCATGTCGTCAACGTAAGCTTCCATATTTCGACCAATTTGTGAGGCAAAGACCTTGTTCACCATTCTTTGATAGGTAGCTCCCCGCATTTTTTCAAGCCAAATGGCATCATGTTGTAGCAGTAAATGCCTCCAGCTGCTTGAAATGCCGTTTTCACAATGTCATCCTTGTGCATCTTTATCTGGTGGTATCCCGAGTAAGCATCCAGGAAACTGAGAGTAGAGTGGCCAGCAATGGAATCAACAAGCTTGTCAATTCTAGGAAGAGGATAGCTATCCTTTGGGCAAGCTAGATTGAGAGTAGTGAAGTCGACACACATCCGCCACTTGCCATTCGATTTCTTCACCATGACCACGTTGGCCAACCACGTTGTATGAGTGGCCTCTTTGATTATCCCTGCACTCAAAAGTTTTTGTACCTCAGTTTTTATGGCCTCTTCCTTGTCGCGAGCAAAGCTTCTCAATTTTTGGGGTCTAGGCTTTATGGTCGGGTTAACTTCCAGTCTGTGAACAAATGACCTCCTCCTTGATTCCCCTCATGTCTTCTACCCTCCATGCAAAGACATCATTACTTTCTTTGAGTAGCTCGATGATTTCGCTCGCTCCTCAACCGATAGGCTTCCCAATCCGAATTTTTTGGTCGGGGTAAGAAGGGTTTGTGATTACCGACTCTAGCTCATCCACAGCTTCTAGCTCACGGTCCATCTACGAATTGTAGAGTCTCCACTATGATTTCCCGACCTTTTGTCTTTCCTCGGCTCCCAAGTGTGGAGCCTCCTCGGTATCATATCATCAAGCTTGTCTGCAACCTCGCCGTAGTGGCCCCAGAGTTATTGTCTATCCTGGAGGCATAGGTCGCCATGAGGACTTGATCGACCATAACTACATCTGGATCGACCATTGTGTTGTCGAGTGACGTGTCGACTCATGCGTGACCTCGTCATTTGAGCGATAGGTCGACTCTTCCACCATGGTGATCGTTGACAATCGGGTAGTTTTGGTGACTGACTGGGACAGCTTCAAGTAACCATCAGCAGTCTCAATCTCTAGCTCCCTTTTCTTTCTTTCTCTTAGAACATGATCCAGATAAGCACGAGCTGTGCCTTGCACGCAACCTACTCCAGGTGTGGGGAATTTTACTCGCTGGTGAGGAATTGATGCTACCATTCCAAGAGCGACCTGTCCAGGAATTCCAAGTATGGCTGCATAGTCACTATTTACATCAATTACGATAAATTGTACCTTCGAGACAACCCTGAGGGGGCGCCTAGGTCGACGCCGAGCACTATCGGCCTTTAGCATCAACTCGGTGGTTGGTGAAGCCCTCCAACCTCGCCATCATATCTCTCCAATGTTCGTCATTAAGACCCATCTCCTTGAAAGTTTTGTAAAACAAAATATCCTTGCGAGGCCCCCAGGTGTCGACTAAGAGTCTCGCTCGTCGTACATCCATCAATGAGACCCGGGATGACGAGAACTTGCTCCCTAGCCGCCATATTAGTTGCCAATTTATGGGGTAGAAGGCGATCGCTTCATCTCTTACTTCTCTCCTTGGAGGCACATGTGGGGCCTTATTGAGCTGGAATATCTTGTGCTTGATGGCCGTGTTGCTCGCTTGTTCAAGTGATGACCCCTGTGTTCCGCCTAGGCTGCCTAGGTCCTTGTTGCCCACCCGCCGGCCGCTCACCTCCTCCAGCCTTGAGGTCTCTTCACATAAGCTTCGAGTCTCCCCGGTCGACCATTCTCTGGATGATACGCTTTAATCCCAAGCAATCTTCTCGTGAGATGACCGGTCTTTGTGGTAGTCGCAGCATTTGCCGTTGTCCCTCCTAAACTTGTTGCCTGGATTCACTGGGACCGGAGGAGCCGGTTCGACAAAGCATTCAAAATCTCGCCCGACTCACCGTGAGGAGCTGAAAGCTTCGGGCACCTTCTCTCGTTGCCCTAGTTCTGTTGTTTCCATTTTTATTGTTCCCCCCATTCTTGTTGGAGTCCTTTTATCATCAGCGACTTCAACCTTGGGGCTCTTTCCTTCTTCTTTTCTTTCCTTTCCTCACCTGTGAGCGACATTATACACCTTTTCAAACAACTCCCGTCGAGTTGTGACCGTTCTGGACCGCGAGCTCGTAGTCCATGTCTTCGAGGAAATACCACTTCTAAAGCAATTGATTACTTCCCTGTCTGTGATGTCCTCTTCAATCTTGTCGACCATTTCTTTGAACTTGGTGAAATAGCTCATGGAGCTTTCGTTCTTGGCCTGCACCAAGTTGTTTAAATCAGTCACCGTCACTTTCCGAGCTCCAGCAGTCGAGAAGCGATCTAGGAACTTGGTCCTCAAGCATGTCCAAGTGGTTATGCTACCAGCTGCCAAACCATTAAACCATGTCAAAGCTGCTCCTGTGAGGGTACTTACGAGGGCTTTGCACATATTGTCGTCTTCATTGGCGACAAAACACATCGTGGCCTCCAAGTGTGCTATGTGGCTTCTTGCATTGGTGGAACCAGAATACTTCTCTAGAAGGGGCAACCTGAAACTAGGGGGAGGTCGACTATCTCTCAGTTCCTTGGAAAGTGGTCGAAGAGCAAAGTCAATTCGTTCGACCTTTCCAGCATCCTTTTTCTTCTCCTCCTCCCATTGCTCAAACTTCTTTTTCATCAACAACCATTCTCTGGCATCGGGTCTTTCATCTCCTGGAGGGGGAGCAGCATTTGACCTCTGGCCCTCACTTCTGGGGGGAGTCATCTGTCTACTCCTCCCGTCTTTACGGGAATTGGTCCTTTCGATCTTATTGGAGATCTATGTCTGTTACTTCTTTGAGGCGACTGCGCGCTCTCAAGACCGCACGGCGACCTCGCGCCGTTATCTCCATGTGGCGACTGCGCCTCTCGCCTTATAGGCGACTGCGCCCGTTCCTCGTTCTACATGGGACCCCGATCTCGTGTCCGTGCCGGAGAAATATGCCTCGTTTCGTTGGCCGTTAACCGAGTCCTCAAATCGATTGAGCCTCCCGCTCCTCGCTTCGCTGAGGCTAGCCCTTAGGTCGTTCTCGGGCACATGAACGATCGTAGGAGCTCGTTGAATTATCCTGTTTTCACCATTCTCGCCCACACCTTCGTTTGGCCTCAAACTCCCGGCTTGCCGCCCATTAGAAACCCGAGTAGGTGCCACTCTCTCGTAGCGTATGTCGCCTGTTTCGCCTCCTCCACGGCTATCAAGTCGGCCGTAATCCGGGCTCGTTCCAACATCATTTCCTTCTTGCTCATGGTGTTAGTGGAGGGACCTGCCCTGTTTCCAACATTCACCTGAGCATTCGGACGCTTTGGAGGAGGTGGAACTTCTTGCCCATCCATATGCCTTTTCCCTCTCCTTGTGTCAGGCAATCCCCGCCGTCAACGACACTAGTAGAGCGTGTGGCTCTACCATGAGGACGATTTGGTGGGGAGGAGGCAAGTTCAAGTTTTCAGCATTTGCGTTCATGTTGTTGTTGTTTACTTCGTCATGCCCAAGTGAAGCCTCTGATACGTGTCCTTCTCGAAGTCACCATTGTTGTCAGGTTGATGGAGTTTTCGAGGTCAAGTTTAAAGCACTTTCCCCAATGGAACCAAACCGATGCCGCAGAAATGTGCTTATCAATCTTCCTCCACGTGGCAGACCGATCACCTGGCTTCTCTGACCTGAAAATGAACCCACGACTAGCCTGGATGTGTCTCCCTGAAAGACGCTCGGCGTGAGAGTAAGATAACAGTTGTATAAAGCTCAAAATGTATTGAATGATGAACTCAGAATACAAAATGGCAGTTACCTTTCACCGTTTGGTAGTGATGAAGTATTTATAGACAAGAGTAGTGTATTTTTGGGGAGGCGACATGTGCTCCGAGATTGTAGCGGCAGTTACTTGGACGTGGGAACATGTCTATAACGGTCCCTGATTTGTAGGGAGGTGGTTATGAGGATTGTTCAACCAAATAAGCCGGTAAGTGTTAAGTCGTCACTTGTTGATTTAGGTCGAGGTCGCCACTCGTGGAATGGTCGACCTGACTGTCGGGTAGAGCATGATTCGTACCCGAATTGTGATTCGGATCATGAGGTCGGACTAAAGTAGGTCGGGACCTGGTAGGTCGGACCATGAGCTTAGTCGACTGATACAAGAGATGGGCTTTGGGCCTTGTTCTGATTGGACCGGCCTTATTTGGAATGTGGAGACCAAGGCTGTCTGTAATTGGGCTTTACTCGTTTGGCCCAACTCGACACTTTCGGTATGTTCAGTGCCAAGTCAACCGAGTACAACTTTGACTAAACTTTAATATCAATCTATTCATTCTAATGAAATTTTAATAATTGCTATTGATAAATCATTTGGTTATTTTATGGATAACAATTTTTAGATTTTTATTATGATAAGTAAATTGATATTAAAGTTTGGTAAAAGTTGAACTTGATTGAACTGAGTTCGTAGTAACTGGGTAAGGTTTTATGGGACGGAGGGAGTATATTATAATACTACTTGTACATTACTTTCTATTATTTGAAGGATGATTATGTCTCTAGGTTGCCCATTTCTTGTCCAAGATGCATAATTATGACAACTCTTTATAATAAGGAAGCATTCATTGTCTTATTTAATGTTACCCCTACTTGTATTATTTTTTTTGCAGTTTTTCTTAACACTAGTTGTATTTTAATTTAGGGTTAATGACAATTTAGGGCCTGCACTTACAATTTTGATCAATTTAGGGCTTTTTGACGATTTCCGTCAAAACAGTCCGTTAAGTGGCCATGTGTTATTAACGTGAGATTCAGTGAGGGCATTTTGATTATTTAATAGATTTCAACCCTATAAAGTCAAATAGGAAAATTATAATTTTATAAAATAATCCCACCCACCATCTTCTTCGATAGCGCCCCCTTCCCCACACACCATCTTCTTCAATAGCGCCGCCCCCATCCACATCGTCTCCTCCAACAACCCCATTCTCTTCACTCGTACCACCGTCATCCACCCTTAAATCC
Organism: Adenophora triphylla var. japonica; assembly: GCA_022495995.1. Classification (NCBI taxonomy): domain Eukaryota; kingdom Viridiplantae; phylum Streptophyta; class Magnoliopsida; order Asterales; family Campanulaceae; genus Adenophora; species Adenophora triphylla. Next base: position 56,631 of record JAFEMH010003417.1, read on the forward strand.
CGCCCCCTCCTCCCATCACCCTCCCCCATTAATTTCGGCGAACACTACCTTCCACACCGTCTCCTCCAACAACCCCATTTCTTCAATAGCGCCCCCCTTCCCCACCCACCATCTTCTTCAATAGCCCCGCCCCCATCCACACCGTCTCCTCCAACAACTCCATACGTCGGTTTGTTAGGATTTTCTGAAAACAAAACAACTTGTCTCTTAGCTGGGACTACAATTTCGTTTCAGTTATGTCTACGTCCATGGATTTGAACGACATCAATGGTGAGAGAGAAGCTTAGCATGTCTAGATCTGAAGCAGAGGTTGCAGATCGCCCTCTTCCATTCTGAACAAGATTTGGGGTTTTGGCATCCATGGCCACCATGGATTCCGACGAAGATCCGGATTTAGGAGTTTGGGGATTAATAATAGATTTTCGTTTCTTTTAGATCTAAGTTAAACCAAATTTGATGGTGTTTTTAATGAAAGTGGTGGTGGTGGTGGTGGAAGCAGTGGCGGGACCAAAATTCAAATCTGATGGTGTTTTTTTTTATTATTTGTGTATTTATGAAATAACACTTATTACATTATTCCATCTTTAAATTTATGATTAGTAATTTTTTTGTAAATATTTATTTTATTTAATCTATTTTTATTTATATATTTTATAAATTATCCAATCTAAAATAATTAGTAATTTTTTTGAAGCAAAATAATTAGTAATTTAAATTATTAGAAAAAAGGATAATAGTTAATATCTTAAATTATTTTAAATCATATTAACTATTATCTTTATTTTTTTCAATATTTTAAATTCGCTAATTTTTTTGTAAAAAAAATATATATATATATATTTTATTTATTATTTTATCGGGCAACTGTCAATTTAGGGCCTGAAGTCTATGAAATGACCAAAATGTCCTCACTGAATCTCACGTGAATAACACATGGTCACTTAACAGACTTTTTTTACGGAAACCGTCAAAAAGCCCTAAATTGATCAAAATTGTAAGTTCGGACCCTAAATTAATAGTTTTAAGACTTCGGGCCCCAATGTGGTACGACACCTATACTACAGGCCCTAAATTGTCATTAACTCTTTAATTTATGTTGTTGAAGGTGTATTCCAAATGCCCAATTTCTTTACAAGTTCCTAGCTTCCTTCCCTTCAAACTAACATAAAAGCAGTCCTGGTTTCACAAAAATAAAAAACCATTAGCGCAATTCTAGTTGAAATTGCATAACTAAAGAATCAATCTCGTTATGTATGGTTTTCTTGATTTCGATTATACACTAAATAAATCTAATTAAACGTTAGCACTAATAAAGTTATTCCTTCAAGATAATTTGCTCACTAAATTCCACAGAACTAATATATTAAAGGAATAGAGTAATTGTTACTGCAATAGAAAATATATTTCTTAAACACCAGTTATGTTTTAATTTATGGTATTGAAAGTCGTATTCCAAGTGCCCAACTTCGTGGCAAGTTCGTAGTTTCCTTCCCTTAAATTCAACATTAGTGCAAGTTTAGTCAAAATTGCATAACCGATTAATGATCTTGTAAGGTTTGGGCTTTCTTGATTTTGATTATAAACTAAATCAATCTAAATATCAATTGCTCCCATTGATAAAGTTAAAAGCAACGAAAATGGTTATATCATTTAAATGAAAGGGAAGGCTATCTACTTAAGCCCATGTGGGCCTGACCCGGCCTTCCCTAGACTACACGCATAGTGAGAGCTCCTGTGGCCCCAGGTTACCCTTTTTTAGTATTGCGGCTGTATTGGCTAGCGACATTTGCTTGATGATCAACCCTCGTCTAAGTCTAAGAGTAAGGAAGTGACTTTTACTAACATTTTGGTGGATAAAACTATTATAGTAAAATGTTGTCGTGTGACCTTGAGGTCACGAGTTCAAATCCTAGAAACAGCCTCTTACATTATGTAATGTAAGATTTGCCTACAATTCATCCTTGTGGTGGGAATCTTCCCCGTACCTCACTATGCGGGGATGCTTTGGTGCATCAGGCTGCCCTTAAACTATTATAGTAAAAACTAAAAAATCCTCAAGGATTTACTGTAAAGTTCATCCTTCTCGATCTCTGTTTATAGAAAATGTCATATTCATTAAGAACTAAAACGATGATTTCCTCTTCATTTCTCGAAAGTTACCGGTGAAACAAAGTCTCATATGATATAGTCACTGCAATATAAGCGTTTGTTATATCCGGTGGCGGATCCCGAAATATTTTCCAGTGTGGGCCAAATATTTTTTTGGCCGAATGGTATCATTCAAACCAATTTTGTTTTTGTGAATGAAACTAAATTTCAAAAATTTAATATAAATTTGATGAAAAATTATATTCTTCGATTCAAATTTTTAATTTGCCGAATACAACCCCTTAATTTTCCCATAGCTTTAATGATGGTAGTCATACGGCATTGCAGAGATCTTCGATTTCGCTCCTGCAGGAGCGCATTTTTTTGTTGAGTTGTACTCGGTCACAATTCGAGACCAAAATTGATCTCTTGACTGGTTGGTAGCTATGATTGGGTTCTGGAAAATGTCAACATAAACTTCGCATAGGTGTATGTCCTCATCAGGAACGTAAGAAGCACTTCTTTGTATTGATGCCATTTAGAAATATGTATGTTTAAGACAAATAAGGAGGAAGATAACTAAAGTGAAAGATCCGGTGAGTTGCGAGTTTAAAAGGAATGCGATATGATATTTAAAGGGACTTACATGTTATAATGACTGCATGTATTATAATGCACAATATGATAATTGACGATGAATATGATGTGACCGTAGAAATTCAAGATGCAAAGGATGCACTTGCCCCCGATGTAGAAATAATGAATGAAAATACTCGATTTCGACATTTTCTCGAGCGACACAAACAAATCAAGGATCAACGAACTTACTTTGAACTTAGAGATGCCTTGATTGAACATTTATGGGATGAATATGTGAATTCAGAGAATTAAATGTTCATCTATCATTGTCATGTAACTTAATTTTCCGTTGAAATTTTATTTTGAAGCATTTTATTTTAATTATCTATTTTAATGTTTCATCTAATAAAATTTTATTTTAAATTCATTTATTTATATTTATTAATTGTCTTCTTATTTAAGTTTTATAGCATACTATTTAATATAATGTAATTTGAATAATATTAAATATGATTAATGAAAAATATTTTAATTAAATGAAATAATAAGAATATTCAGAAAAGATTCTTATTTGGTGCAAAATTTGAAGCAAGCTGTTGGAGATGGAGGAATATATTTGGTGCTGAAATTGCACCATTTTAGTGTTTTGACGCAAAATTTGAAGCAAACTGTTGGAGATGACCTAAATTTTCTTGGTAATTTTTTTTTTAAAAATCGAGTGTGGGCAATGGCCCACCCTCATCCCTACATAAAACCGCCACTGGTTATATCCTTTACCCTCTTATCTAAACAAAGCATATCCCTTTCTTTCTTTCTCTCTCTCTGGGTGTGCTCCCGAATTTTTTAGGGAGAGAAAAGGAAGGAAAGGGAAGGAAATTAAAATCTCCCCTAGGTGCTCCGGAATTAGAGGAAAAGTGAAGGAAAAAAATATAAAATTATAGTTATAACCTTAATGAAACAAAAAATGAGTTTTTATTTGTGAGGATAAAATAGGAAGAACACAAAAACTCCTTTGAATCATTTTCTTTCCTTCCATTTCCTCCCACATTTGGGAGGATTGAATAGGAGGAAAATGAGGCCTCCATTTCTTCCATTTCCTCCCATTTCCTTCCATTTTCTTCCTAAAAAAATGGGGAGCACGCCCCTAATAGACCTGTCAATCGGGTCGGGTCGGGTTGAAGCGGGTAACAGGTTGAGACGAGTAATACCTATTACAACCCGTTTAACATACGGGTCGAACGAGACGGGTCAACTCGGATAACCCGATAAGCTCAACTCTTTTTTTTTTCTTTTGAATTACTCGACTAGAAAAAATAATTTTCAAGAATAAATTAATTTTTTTGACCCGACGGTGGGGGTGGGGTGGGGGTAGGGGTGGTAGTAGTGAGTGGGGTGGGGGGCCGGGAGGGGGTAGTTAAAAATAAATTTAAAATGTTTAATTTTTTTTTACCCTGGGGGGTCGGGTGGGGCGAGGTGGGGGTGGGTAGGGGTGGGCGGGGTTTGGGGTGATTAAAAATAAATTTAAAATGTTTAATTTTTTTTGACCCGGATGGGGGGGTTAGGGGTGGGTGATTAAAAAATAAATTTAAAATGTTTATTTTTTTTTGACCCGCGGTGGGGTAGGGGGTGGGGTGGGGTGGGGGCGGAAGGTGGGGTAGGGGTGGTTAAAAATAAATTTAAAATGTTTAATTTTTTTTTTGACCCTGGGGAGGGCTGGGGCGGGTGGGGTGATTAAAAATAAATTTAAAATATTTTTTTGACCCGGGGTTGGTGGGTGGGGGGGAAGGGGGTGGGTTGATTAAAAATAAATTTAAAATGTTTAATTTTTTTTTGACCTGGCGGGGCGGAGGGTGGGGTAGGGGTGGGGCTGGGGTGGTTAAAAATAAATTTAAAATGTTTATTTTTTTTGACCCGGCGGAGGGTGGGGGTAGGTCTGGGGCTGGAGTGGTTAAAAATAAATTTAAAATGTTTTTTTTTTTGACTGGGGGGGGTAGGGGTGGGCAGGGGGTGGGGGTTGTTAAAAAAAATTTAAAATGATTTTTTTTTTACTCGGGTGGGGGCAGGGCATAGGGATGGGGGTTGTTAAAAAAATTTAATGATTAAATTTTTTCTTATCCGATAGAGGGGGGGGGGTTGGTGGGGTGGGTGGGGGCAGGGGTTAAAACTAAGTTTATTTCAAAATTAAGTTTATTTCGGTTCATTTCCCTATCAATATAAATATAATGAGTTGAGATGGGTTAACGAGTTGACCCGCTTTAATTCGCTAAATTTAACGGGTTAATACGGATAACTCGTTTCAACTCGAAATTGTTAATGAGTTGGATTGAATCGAGTAATTAGCGAATTGAGTTGAACATGTTCTTGGGCTTGAGCTTGGGCTTGGGCTTAGGCAGGGAAAAATTGACAGCCTAGCCCTAGGAAGTTTCCCCCTTTTTCCTTCCAAAATAAAACTCAAGAGCGCGCACACTCTCTCTCTCTCTCTCTCTCTCTCTCCACCTTACTTCTGAATACGGAGTATTTCTCATCCTTGATTGCTTCTCTTCTTCCTTCTTATCTTCTTATCTTCTTATAATGGCGGAAATGTTTGTCTCTCCGTTAGTGTCGGTGCTGATAGAGAACTTGGCCCCTTTTGCTTTGTCCTTCATTCCATCTGACGGAATTCATCGCAAGCTCAAGGAATGGACTCATATGCTGCTGACGATTCAGGCGGTGCTGGACGGCGCGGAAGACAGGCAGTTAAATGACAAGCCTATTCAACTATGGCTGAAAGATGTTCAGAAGCTGGCTTTTGAAATCGAGGACGTCGTAGATGATTTGCTCAATTGTGAATCGTCATTTAACTGCCTGTCTTCCGCGTCCTCCAGCACCTGAATCAAGCCGCTCCGGTCGTAAGCTGCGTAAGTTTATCTCTAGATTCAATCATAAAGCTATTAGCTTCAAGAAAGAGTGCAAGCTGATTGAGAAATGTTGTCATTAGATTTCCCACCCGGAACTGAGATTGAAATAGATCCAAGTTCCATTTACCCTTTTTTACTCAATTAGGTTTCCCAAGTTTTAAATCTTGATGCGGGCACTTTCTATCTCGTTGAATCCGTCGCTTTTGATATCTTCAAGGAAGCGATAATAGGGCGGTCTTCTTCCCAAAAGAAAATCTTCCTGGAGAAGGAGATCGATAGGTAGAGGGTATAGCTTTGGCAGATAGTTCGGAAGATCAGATGGAAGACCATTCCTTCCTTCCTACTCCTTACCGCTAGGGCGAGGGCCGCCTCTCTCTCCTGTCCACAGGGCCTCTTTCTCGTTGATCAATTCCCCGCCGCTCTATTGAATATCGGGGCCCTAGCATGGCCTGGAAGGCCTCTAGGGGCCCCTCTAACCGCTGTGAAACCGCTATCGCTGGTAATACTACGTGTTTCTCTCTTCCTCTCTTTATTTCTTTCTTTCTTTCTACCATTTCTGGTTGGAACTGCTCGCTATCAGCTTCTTTATCTCCTCCTTGGGTCTTGATACGAAAATGGACTTTAACACTAGGGCTATGACACCCTTGAAGTTCCGATCTAAATACTCACTTTAGTTTGATTTGGATTGCAAGATTGGTGAGATCTCTGATAGTTTGAAAGAACTTGAAGAACGAAAGAATATTATGAAGCTGCAAAAGTGCGTTGGTGGAAAATCTGAAAAGCCAGGATATCCGTCAACGTCCTTGGTGGATTCAACTCATGTTTATGGCAGAGATGAAGAAAGCAGTGCAATCCTCAAATTGTTGCTCGAGGACAAAGCAAGTGATCGCGATGGCCAAGTTCGCGTCATCTCCATAGTGGGAATGACTGGTATTGGTAAAACCACTCTTGCTCAGTCTCTCTACAATAATGAGGGAGTGAAAGAATCCTTTCATAATAGAGCCTGGGTATGTGTTGCTGAAGATTTCGATGTTCCCAAGATAAGCAAGATAATTTATGAGGAGGTGTCTGATGAGAGTTTCTCGTTCAATGAGTTAAATAAGGTTCAAGTGAAGCTAAGGGAGAAGCTTTCCAAGAAAAAGTTTCTTCTTGTTTTAGATGATGTATGGAATCAAGACTATGCAAAATGGCACCTTCTATGTGCTCCTTTTTATGGTGATGCCCCCGGCAGCACGATCATAGTCACTACTCGCAGTCGCGATGTTGCAAAAACCATTGGTTCTAAGGAAGTGTATGGGTTGGAGGTGCTATCCGATAAGGATTGTCTCTCTATGTTAGCTCAATATGCCTTGGGAAGACCAAATTTCAATGCGCACCCTGATTTTAAAGAAGTTGCAGAGAACTTAGCAAAGAAATGCAAAGGCTTAGGGTTTGCCGAGGGTTGTGGTCGAAGGTAGTGGTGGGAGGAGGTACGTCTGGTGGGGTTGCCGAGGGTGGGGTAGTGCGGCGATTTAGGGTTTGCCGAGGGTAGGGTTGTTGTACACGACAGGAGGGTTGGTCGTAGGTTTTGTGGCAGGCAGTAGAGTTTGCCGCATGTTTGGGGTCCTAGGGTGTTTGAAGGAGGTGAAGAAGGTTTCGGCCGGTGGGGTTTGCCGAGGGGTTTGAAGGAGATGTAGAAGGTTTCGGCCGGTGGGGTTTGTCGAGGGTGTTTGAAGGAGGGGGATAGGGTTTCGGCCGGTGAGGTTTGCCGAGGGGTGTGGTAGTGCGGTAGTTTAGGGTTTGCCGATTTGTGTTTTGAAAGGGTTTGGCATTAGGGTTTTGCCAAGGTTTAGGGGGTAGAGTTTTGATGTTGGTGGCGGAAGGAATGGTGGTGAGGGGGTGATAGTGAGGCGGCTTGAGGGGTGGGTTTGCCGCTAGGGTTTTTAGAAGGTGGAGGAGGGTGGGGTTTTGATGGAGGGTGGTGGAAGCAAAGGTTTTGAGAAGGGTGGGGCGGCTTTAGGGTTTTGCCGCTAGGGTTTGGCGGAGAAGTCCTATTATGGATCTTATTACTCTGATGCCATATTAATAGATTATAGAAGAGAGAGTTGAGACGAAGTCAATTGTACAAGGAAAGAGAGAATTGATATGAATGACTCGATTTTATTAATAACATAAGGTACATATTTATAAGGTTTACAAAGAGAGTTAGAACCCTATTCTAATACAAAGATTATCTTTCCTAATCTATACAATGATTGAGTTTCCTAAACTATATAATATATAACAATATATAGTATAGAATATAATATTCTAATATTATACTCCCTCCGTCCCACCGATCTTAAGAAAACTTTCCATTTTGGGCGTCCCACTAATCTTAAGAATTCTCAAAATGGAAACCTTAAATCACTATTCTCTCCACTCATTCTCTCTCCTACATTATTTTAATACTCACAACACCATTATAATTTACTATTCCCTCCACTCATTCTCTCTCCTATTTTTAAATTACACTCACAACATTTACCTTTTCCTTAATCCCCGTGCCATTTCAAAAATTCCTAAGATCGGTGGGACGGAGGGAGTATTCCTAATATGATATTTGTCATCCCGTTAAATTCAAGAAAGCCTTTAATTTTAATCATGGTTATATGAATTTTGTCCTAACAGTCCTAAGCTTCACAAGTTGCCCGAAACTCTGCTCCCCATGCTTTAGTCTTTACATTAGAGAATGTCCACTTTTAGAAGAAAGGTGTAAGACGGAGAACAGAGATTACTGGCCCAAAATATCCCACAACCCATGTATCTACATATGTCAAAAATTAATGTGGGGATCGTAACCTTCTAAATCCCACTCCAGGTGCGCATCTTTTCTATTTCAACTGTTATTACATTTACATGGGTGATACCTGCTACGTGTACTGTGTTTGTGCATTATATACATATATGTGTGTGTATCTATATATCATAAACAGGAGAAAAACTTAGTACTCATTTAATTTCCAAATTAAATTATGCTTGCATATTTCAGTCATCTATGATTTTGTCCTTTTCATTTTTTGCTCTTGCTTGATTTTGGCCTTTTATAGTCCTCATACTATTACCTTGCCAAAACTTCTCAACTTCTGCCTATATAAAATACCCCTGTTCCTGTTTTCTTTGCATTCTTAAGCCTTTTTTTTTTTGTAACAACGGGAATAGGCTAACGTGTCTCAGGATTGACCATCTATGATTGGGGGGAACTCCAGAACTTACCACATCAGCAATGATTGCAGCCGAGATAAGAAAACTATGGGGTCATGGACATGGCTCATATCTGATATCCTTTGCCACGAGCAAGAAGCAGCTCACCACTGTCAAAGTTCTTTTTGTTTGGTTTTGGAGGAGTTGGGAGCCTGGCAAGGTTTATCTGTAGTTCTTGTTCTTAATTGGTAAGTTACTAGATTCTCATGCACATATTTATTGCGATTTCACGATCATTCTCCTTTCCTGAACTTTATCCAAGTCTCATGTCTTAGGGTGCAAGCAACTTTACGAAAGATCTCTATTGCAGAATAGCAAATGTGATTACCGATTCCCTGGAAATGAGATTGAGGTGTATGAAGCACTTTCAATGAATGATAAGGTAATTACGTTCATATATTGTTATCTCTAATGAAAACTAATGCTCATGTACTATTTTTTGATTAACGGAGTTCATTAATATGTGAATCTTTAATGGATACTCCATTCAATAGCTTCGGAAAAATAAAAAAAGATGTCCGGATTGTTATACATATATTCCTGATGTAAATAGTGCAGGTTCTCCTGCCTTCTTCACCAGGGCCTCATAATATTCCTTATGTTTCTCTATATTTGGTTTTTCACAGGTTCGTGATTGGTGAGCTGATGGCTACTGAACTTATGTGCATGGAGGCTATGAACACGAAGAGTAACAAGGAAAAGGAACATGTACAGATGAAGGTCAAACTACACTGCAATCATTTCTCAAACTTATTTGTGCTTTCACATCCTTCTTTTTTTTTCTTATCAGAGGTTAGTTTCATTCATTTTGTAAAGAATCACTGTCGAGTGAAACCATACTGCCGGTGCAGAGTTTGAAGACAATGTGTTTATGAAGATATATGTCTGAAATGAAACTGCAGGAGTCTCTGTCTGAAATTAAACTTCATTTGACATACTCAGATATTAGTATTATGTTCAAATTTCAATCATCTCCGAAACCACTGCAGCAAATAGACCAGAAATAACTGCGAAAAGGGCAAGATCTTATGGACAGGAACCGAAGGCGTTCAAGAATTAGGTTCTTTTGATCTGAAATCTCCAGCATTGTTAACATTTTTCGACTCTATGGCTGATCCTTTTGAAACCGAAGAAATATACTGATCTATGAATACAGCATACTATCGGTCCTTGCAGGAAGTCTTCGGAAGAAATTGAGTGGTGCAAATGGCAGTTTATGTCGAAACCTCGGGTGCCTCATAACACAGAATCCAGCCATGACAACAAGTACTTGGAACAGAGTTGCATACAACACCAAAGGCCATGAGACAGAACAGCATGAATAAAACCGTGGCACGCGGGTCCCGCCAGCTCAGCAACCCCTGAACCCGCTCGCCTTGGCTGGCTATGTCACCCACCACTGTCTGAATCCGACCAGCCACACTCCTTAACCGATCATATCGATTCCGAACCACATCTGAATGTCGTGTAGTAGGAAATGTGTCAAATTCCTCGTCCATCTCATCGAGGAGTACAGTATTGGCGTACGAAATCTTCGTGTTCATGTGAGGAGGGTATTTCGGTCTAAATATATAATTCCATACTCCGATAAGAAACATGTAAAGAAACACGGTTGGAAATATCAGTTCCGGGAAGCAGACAAGCATCACAAAGAGCACGTGCACTAGCGTTGTCGTAATAGGGTCTCTCCACACGCAAACTTCTCCGAACCATTTCGAGACTGCAAACAATCCATTAAAAACCGACATTAAACGGAAAAAGTTCGCCTTGCTTCTCCTCATGCTCCAAAGATGTGAATCCGCGTCAGTCATGTATTCACCACTTCCTTCCTCAAAGGTGGATCAGCTCGACTTAACCGTGCAGACACTATATTGACAGCTTGGTGACGTAGCATATCGAGTTGCATCACGGTCAACGGCCTTACATAGTGCATTTTAGGTAAAAGGGGACGGGAGTATGTATACATCATGTTTACCATAGAAGTGCACCGAAAACGTATGGCCAAATGCAACTCGCCCATCTTCTTCACACCACAAGGATGAAGGACTAATAATGGATATGTGTGTGTATAAACTCGCTCCGTGTCTAAAGTAGAGATTCGAATTCGAACCTTTCCGATTCTCGCGTCTCTGGTACTATTTGAACCTGATTCACCGAGCTGGCTGTTATCAAGAACCCCAACTGTAAGAACCGTAGAGGGGTCGTAACCTTCCCAAAAGTACTGCTCATTAAACTTAGGGTTCAAACTGTCAATGATTGTTCGAGTCCGAACCCATTTGTGACCATATTTTGCTACACAATAAGTATCAGTTGTTCCCCTTCCATCTCTGGATTTCATGGGCTGGAGTCCATTAGCATTAAGAATCCCAAGCTCCAAGATACCTATAGATGGCTTCCAAAGCTGCCTCGCAGTTGGCCGGAGATCACTGCTGTAGTGAGTTGACTCATCAAGAACATGGTACCCTCCGTCAAGACAGACTCGGAGATGAACCTTCGTTGAAAACTTATCTTTATCTTTCTTCTTCTTCTCTTCCACTTTGGTAGCATTTGGTTTAAGGAGGTTAAACCATTTGGAGTGAACAATACGATTCTCAGCATGGCGATCAACGGTGCTTAGTGGTATAATAACTTTTCCGAAGATCTCATCTTTGTTGTGCCCCACACGATCTTTTCCACAAAGGATCAGATGATCTTCAAACGGTTCTGCAGTAACAAACATGAATTCCTCATTCCACAGTTCATTCAAAGTTCGTGCTTGAACAGGTCTTGTTCTGAAAATGTGGTTACTTATTTGCGCCTTTACAAATACATCTGGAAAACGAGCTTTATCATCTATAACCAAATCTTAGACCTCGATCACATTAACATGAACGTACCATACTCTTGGAGAATGGTAAACTTTTGACCGGAGAAATGTGGAGGAGACGGAGCTATCAGTGATGGATGCATCTGAATGCCAGGCATCAGGAAAGGCTTCATCAGCTTGTGTGCCTATCCAGACTGCAAACATAAGCTCTCCCTTTGTTTTCTCCCCTTGTCTGTCCTCAAGCCGATACCATTCCAGAGCCAAAGGACTATCTGGTGGGACCCGCGTCGGTATATCATGAAGTTCGACACGAACAAAGCCAACATAGTCATCTTTCATTATATCCTTATCCTTAACCACAAGGTCCAACACAGATGACTGCATTCTCTCTTTCGAGGAGGCGAAAACTATATTCCACTCGGGGTTAGAAGTTTTCTCAAAATGACGTGTGACTCCTTTATAGTTTCCAAGTCTCACTACGACATAAGGGTCAAGACTCCCCGTGACATCTTTGGAGGGTAGGTCCCGTGCTTTCACGACTCGAACAAAAAGAAACTGCATTGGCTCAACAAGATCATACGTGCTGGCTCTCTTGTCACCATGCACAACTCTTCCCCCAACAACTTGTCCACCTCCAAGAAACGGGCTGGTTTCTTTAAGTGCATATTCAAGTGGCTGTGATGAAGAGCATTACATACGAACTATTTTCGGAGCCTGAGGATTAGCTCTCATCTGCTCAACCCCATATGCTCCTGGCTGCTGTGTGGTTGAAAATTGTGGCTTTTGCTGAAGGTTATTTGGGTTTGGTAAATGATTAAACGTGTGTCTTGAACCTCTAGACTCTCTTGACACATCCGGCACATAGTCGGACACTTCCTAGACCGGTGTTTGACTTTGACCTTGGGCTAATTTGGAGGTTGTGTTGTAAGAATGCTCCATTTCAGGAAGAGGGTTCGAAGATCTGATAGTTGGATTATTGGTGATGAAAACTTTTAAGCCAAGCTCACCAGAAACACGAGAGAAAATGCCTCGTTTTTCTAAAGGGTAATGTAAGACTACAGCATCAGAGTAAGGAACAAAAGATGTTCCATTGATGTGAACTTTTCCAAGAAAGGACCTGGAATTGCTGCCTTTGATGCTGTTGTAGACAAAAGCATCGAGGGTGAGGTTGGATAAATTGTTTGGGTCGGAGATATTGAAAAGGACCTGGAATTTCTGATGATCGAAGAGAAGCTCAACGTAGGGGTTCGATAAACCTTTGCCATCTTTTGGTAGAAGGTTGTGAGCACTTTCTACCTCCACTCCTAGCTTGACATTTCTACTATTTCCTAAGCTTTGAGCATCCGATAGGTTTGTTCGTAATGTCAGTGTCCACTCAATGTTTCAAATCACAGATAAACAGAGTTCTTCTCTGGTGTTATGCATTCAGTGTTTTGCCTGTTTATGAAGTAAATAATATCCATCTTTCACCTCAATTATCTTCAAGTACATGCAAGGCTTTCCATACACCTACTGAGGCTTCAACAATGTAATTACCACATGGAAGCTGATAGTCACTGTCTACGTTACATCCTGTGGTTGAGTCGCACACATCGATACTTTGGCAGTTACGCTTCGTCCGTTAGCCCTTATTTTGCAGACATCTTTCACCTCTGTTGTACCATCCACTTGAAAGTGCCACAATAGGATCATCTGCTCGGTGGTATTCGCCATCACACGATGTTGAAATATCCCCGCCGCTTGGGAAGTCGCTTAGTGTGAGTATTGCTTCGTACTGTTAGACACCAGAGGTGAACATTTATAAACGGGATAAAGTTTTCCTGGGAGACAGCACTCGGATCCATCCTCGTGGTCACATGGAGGGAGGTTTCTACCCCTTATAAGTCCAGTAGGCTTGCAAACTTGAGCTATGACTTCAGAAGAATGTGAAACAACGAGAGTACTTAGTATAGGAAGTGATGCTGCTGATATGAAGTTCTTCATATCTCTGATTTTCTCTTTTCCTGTGAGTGTTAGATGTTGGATACAAGGAAATATAAGATATTAGGTATATATAAGGTTTTTCTTTATAGAGTTCCAAGTTTACGGTCAAAAACAGAACTATACCGTTGCTTTAATAATGACTGCTCTGTTGTACTATGTGAGGAGATTTGGTTGTAATCTAACCGCGGTCAGATTTAACCTATTCCGTCATCTTATTCTTTTAGAGTGAGGATAGTTAAGACAAAGGAATGGCTTCTATTAGGATTGGTTGTAAAATTAGAGGACATGCATATATAATTAGCGTGGAGGGGAGGGGGAAGCTTTCCAATAAAAAGTTTCTTCTTGTTTTAGATGATATATGGAATCAAGACTATGCAAAATGGGATCTTTTATGTGCACCTTTTCATGATGGGGCACCTGGAAGAAGCACTATTATAGTCACTACTCGCAGTCACGAAATAGCAAAAACCATGGGTTCTAACTCTAACGAACTTTGTGAGTTGAAGGTGTTATCAGATGGGAATTGTCTCTTTCTTTTAGCTCAACATGCCTTGGGAAGACTTTTCAATGCGCATCCTGATTTTAAAGAAGTTGCAGAGAACATAGCAAAGAGATGCAAAGGCTTGCCTTTGGCAGCAAAGTCACTGGGAGGCCTCCTCCACACAAGGAAGCCTAAAGCAGTGGGTAAAAGTTTCAATTAGCAATATATGGGAGCTACAAAGCAATAAAATTATCCCTGCTCTAAGGTTAAGCTATCATCATCTTCCTCCTTTTTTGAAGACTTTGTTTGTATACTGCTCATTGTTTCCAAAGGGATACGAGTTCAACAAGCAGGAGCTAATTATGTTATGGATGCCGCAAGGTTTCTTGAAGCAGTCATCAGGAGAGCAGGAGCAGATGGAAGAGTTGGGTTCTGAGTATTTTGATGAGCTGCTATCAAGGTCATTTTTCCAACTTTCAACTGGAAATAAATCAATGTATCGGATGCATGATCTCAACAATGACCTAGCTCAGTTTGTTGCTGGCCTAACATATCTTTGGTTGGATAATAAAATGGTGAGTAATGAGCAGTACAAGGTTTGATACGGAGCACACAGATTCAGATTAGATCCGATAGTCGAGAAGTCGGATTCAGATTCATAGTCTGCAGCCTATAGTCGAGAAGTCAGATTCAGATTCATAGTCAGCAGCCTATCTTTTTCTATTCTCCTTATCTAGTCTCTTCGTGTTCTTTTCTTATCCATCTATTCATGTAATCAGGCTCCATTTTGTAGCCTATATAAAGGGCAGAATAATGATGTTTTGGGCATCAAAAGTTTTCAGCAAATAAAGATCAGATTAATCTTTCTTTTCAAAACAGCAGTTTAATAGTTGTTTTGTGTTGTTTCTTCGTCAGATTGAACGATATCAATCCACCGTCCGTTCGTACGATAACGAACTTAACTCTTCTCTTATTCTGTCCTACATCAAGGTTTCTGAAGAGGCACGACACGTATCATTCATTTCCCATCGCTATGCTGATTTCAAAACATTCAAGGCTCTTAATGCAGCTCAGTGTCTTCGCACCATTTTACCAATACGGGGAATGTCATATCCATTTCGTTTTTACTTAAGTAGTCTGGTTTTCAAAGACTTTCCAAAGTTACTTTGCTTATGAGCACTGTCTTTTAATGGGTATATGATAAGTGAGGTTCCAAAATCAATAGGTGATCTTGATCACCTCCGATATCTTGATTTTTCAAGGACTGACATCACAGACTTTCCGGAATCTATTTGTGACCTCTATAACTTGCAAAAGCTATTATTACATGGCTGCAGTAAGCTTGTTTAGTTGCCCTCAAACATTCATAAGTTGATCAATCTACGACATCTAGTTATGGTTGGGGTTGGCTCTGTTAAGATGTTGGAGATTTCTGATATATCAGGGCTCAGTAAACTAGATGAAGGGATTATTGAGTGTATGGGAGGAGTTGAGGATCTAACTGTTTCTGGATGTAAAGAACTAGAATTGTTGTGATAAGCTTGAGAAGATGCCGAATTGGCAAAACAATCTCACGTCTTTGAGGCGATTGACCATTTTTAGTTGCAAGAAGCTGAAAGAGAACTTGGTATCAACAACATATTTGGAGCTTTAAATTGAAAACCAGGGTGAAAGCAGTAGGAGCGACGGAAGACTCGGAGAATATGAATTCTCTAATCTCGAGAATGTTGAAATTCTTGGATGTCCCAAGTCTTAAATGGTTTCCCATGGGCAATAAGCTACCCACCACCCTTAGGCATCTCTCAATTTGTAATTGTGAGAATATGAAGGAAGCAGATGAAGAGGGAGAGAAGGGCGTGTCTTTGTCTTTGCTTGAATCGATTAGTTTTCAGCAGTTGTCAAATATAAAACCGACTAGTACATGCCCGTGTCCAAGACCACGTGATTTTTTTTTTTTTAATTTTTTTTAAATTAAAAAAAAAAATCTTTTAAGGGCAAAATGGGAAAGGGAAAAATGTATGAGGGCAAATTGAAAATTTCACCGCTTGGAACTGTTCATACCACTGTAGCAAACTCCTCCCTCATTTATACTATAGATACCACAAGGGTTGACTCATCTCACTCGATTAGCGATATGTGATTGTCAGGGCATAGAGTCGATTCCAAAAAAAAAGTCTGCCCCACCCTCATGTATTCCGTCCCAGCCCAGTGTAAACTTTTGGTCAACTTTGACCAATAATTTAAGGCCATAATAATGATCCTAATAAAAATTCAAAAAATGTTATTGTTAATATTATTAAGCGTGATACAATAACAAATTTTTAAATTTTTATTAGGATCATTATTATGGCCTTAAATTATTGGTCAAAGTTGACCAAAAGTTTACACTGGGCTGAGACGGAGGGAGTATCTTGTAAGAGGATTGTTATATAGACCCGTAAAATTATTGAGTAAACCCGTAACCAGTGTTCTAAAAGACCCCGCCTAAGGGCGCCTAGGCCCCTCTCCAACGCCTAGTTTTAAGCTCCACCTAGGTCCCGACTAATCCCGACTAATCCCGACTAGTCCCCGCCTAGGCGCTAGGCCCGGCTCCGCCGCCTAGCATCCGCCTAGCGCTTTTTAGAACCTTGCCCGTAACATTAAACCCATGCTATTCCCCCTTTTTACGCGCTCATTCAAGCATCATTTGACGGTCTCTAAAATACAAAGACATTGTGAATTCTGTGGTGTAGTCTCGCAAAACACTTTCAAAATCAATCGGGTCATATATGTTGTCATCTAAATACTGCAACAATTCAATAAAACAATAAGGAAGGGGGTACGACGAATAACAAAGGTTCGGCTAGTGGTGACTGATTTTTTTTAAATGGTTCGGTCGGGTGTGGCCGAATTTTTTTAAATTGTTCGATCGGGTGTGGCCGAAATATTTTAGAAAATTCGGCCGGATGTGGTCAAAAAATGACCCAGAATCGGCAAACCAGGGCCGAACCTTTTCAAAATTTAGGTCGGGTGTGGACGAACTTTTTTAAGTGTTTCGGCTGGGTATGGCTGAACCTGAGTTGAATTTCGGCTAATACTGGCCGAAATTTTGCAAAACGAAAAAAAAATTAAAGTTTTACACATTTATATGGTTAGAAAGTGAAGAAAACTTACATTGACATTTGATTGATAGTAGAGCCATTTTATCCATTATCCTGAATAAAATCTTGAACAAATATGTATGTATTTTTTTTATGTGAGAAATGATAGTAGAAGGAAAGGGAGGAGGTAGTAATTTTTTTATGTAAAAATAAAATGAAGAGGGTGAGACGTAATGGTGAAAAATGGGAGAAGGTGGGGAAGGTGAAAAATCGATGAGGGGGTAGATTTGAGTTAATGTTACGGGTGTGTATAACAATTGAGGTATATTTTGGTTTGAATGTTACGGGTGTATATAACATTGGGTAATGTGTGTGAATTGAGTAAAAGAATCATTTCATTCGATGGCATAATTGTAGTTTTGAACTTACGGGTTTACTCAACAATTTTACGGGTCTACATAACAATTCTCTAAATAATATATACTCCCTCCGTCCCTAAATGTTTGTCCCATTTTCTCTTTTCCTTTGTCCCAAAAAGTTAGTCTCGTTTTCAAAATTAAAACTTCAAAATACTAAATTTTCAAAACTTGTAACATTTAGGGACGGAGTATTACATAACGGCGGTGTATATTATCAATAATTTTCAAAGCGTTCGTAAAAATAACCAAAATTAAAGCTTCAAAATCACTAAATTAAAATGTTTGAAAAGTCAAATGGGACAAATATTTAGGGACGGAGGGAGTATATCTCATTCTTTAGTTGATGAATTTATGAGTTAATTCATTGTTTAACTTCTATGGAGCATGAACATCTATATGGTTCTCGAATATGGTCGTTGTGATCGTGTTTATTATTAGAGAAGTTGTTGAATGGGGTTTAGGCTCCGTTTGTTTAGCGTAAAACATTTTTTGGCAAAATATTTTTCGGAAAATGAAAATGTTTTTCGGAAAATAAGATAAAAATGAAGTTTTTCCCATTTTCTGGTGCGAAACAAACACCAAAAAATGAGGAAAATGTTTTCCGAAAAACATTTCCCCCAAACAAACGGAGCCTTAGTTTATTTTGGTTTAATTTTATATGTGAGATGAGCAAATTAAAGTATTATGGTTCATCTATGAGAGTTTTTTTGTTGGAAATGGATTTTAAAAGTGTGGTTTGACCAATTTTGACCTGTTTGATAGTTTCATTTTGTGTAAATGAAAACAAGTTAGTAAATTGAAATTTATATTGTGAGTAAATTAGGAAAAATGCATTTATTTGCTCAAAATTATTTATGGGTGAACGAAAATTAATGGCTAAAGTAAGCGACTTGAAAAAAGTAAATTAAGAGTTTGGGAAATGCAAAAAGACATATCCCAATTGATTATAAAATATAAGTGATAAAGTTTTATAAATGAATCCATCCAAGAGAACATTAAATGGTTCCCTTCAAGTATCCAAGTGGCCCATTGCATTGCACGACGCATTGTCGATGGGAGCCTTAAAGTTTTGTCCGTTCGACACTCACACATGATGCTCATGTGTCGAACCGCAATCAAGGCGGGTGTTTGGGCCCTTGGAGAAACTTGGTGTTGGATCCCGTATGGCTCGTTGGTTCAATTCACGAGGCATAATAAACACGACTCATTGTGCTAGTAGGTCGAATCGTTATCGGGGGTTTGGGCCTTTGGAGAAATTTGGCGTTGGATCTTGTATGGCTCGTTGGTTCAATTCACGAGGCGTGATCTAATAAACATAATTTAACGATCCAAAATCAACCAAAAAAATATGTCTATTCCCTAAAGGCTTGTGTTACTTTTCAAAATCTAAAAATAACTCATAGGATTGACATTCATTCCAACATTTGAGAGCATTAGCAATAGAGAGCATATTGAAGCATAAATTCCTTCAAATTTCATAAGTTACAAGATTAACTTTGTTCGCTGAAGTCGTTAGGTTGAAGCGTTTCTACAAGCGACAATTAAAGTTTTTGCATCTCAGTAAAGATTGTCCGTCAGCACCAGTAGTACTGAGCAATATATTCTTGCTAAAATTGTGTTTAACACAAGTCTCGACTATTCGCATTCCCGATTTTAATTTATTTTTGCATTTTCAAGAAAACTTTTTTTATTCTATTGTTAATTTTACTAACAATCGAAAGAAGAAAACAATTTTCTTTGAGAAATGGCTACAATGATATCTCATAATCATCTGGACCTACTCCACATTAGACTTCCGGTGCTACTCACCCAGTTCAAGCAGTTGCTCCTGCTCCGACTCAACTGACGCATGGTGAGAAGCTTGTTAAGTTCTTCGATGATGTCATCAAGAGATGTCAACAAAAATTAATTTACTTGACCACCATAAGCTTCTAGAAGTTTTTGAAAGAGGACCCCTACTATCCTAGTCTATGATCCCCACTGACTTCTTAACTAGAAATTTTTCTTCACACATCTCGAGTGATTTCACAATTCCTAAGAATATTCTTGATCTCGGAAGAAACCCTAGATCTTGGATAAAAATCAAATGGATTATACTTATTTATTAGGTATTTTTCGGACTTATTTCTAGCAAAATTCCTGAGTTTGTTGGTATTTGATATACGTTTTAGTGTTTTTTGTGTAATATAGGGTCAAACATGTGGAAAAGTGCAAAAATTAGACCAATCATGGCAAAATTTGGAATTTCAGGGACTTAAAAAGATTTTACAAAAGTTTAAGGGCTAAGTTCTAAATCTGAATACTTGAGTGACCAGTTCACTGTTGTACACAAGTTCAAGGACCTATTGGGAATATATGAAAGTTAAGGGATTATTATGGAATTTACTAATATTGGAAGAACCTTTTGAAAATTTCAAAAAATCGAGCCAATGGAAGGAAATCTGATGCCATACCGCTTTTCCCCGATCTTTAGGGATGAGAACGGGTTTATTCCAAATCGAACTCTCCCGGCGTATAGAACATGGAAACCCGTACCCGCCCGACGCGAAAATAGGAAAGAATGTATTCGAACCACCCGACCCGACACAATCTAACTAAAGTTGCAAAGACGCCAAAACCCTTTGTGATTGCTCACACCCAAACCCAGTTTCTCCAATTATGTAAACGAAACCCTTAAATTTCACGCACACCTAACCCACTTGCATAAGATCTGCAACAAAAGACAACGAAATTTACGAATTGAACTCCGTGAAATTGCTAATTGCATGGAAATAGAAAGAAATAATAAAATTGAAGAGAAAGTTAAACAGAGGGAAAATTGCTAAGAGAAAAGGGAAAGGGTAAGAGAAGGAAATAGGGAAAGGGAGAGAGTACCACATAAAGAAGAAAGTTTATAAATCATCATAATCTGATGTCACAATTGCAAATATTGGTCATACCATGAATATACGACCCAATACGAAAAGTCTGATCCAAGATATCATGGGATAACTATACACCAAGGACTAAGGGCTCGTTTGATAGCCGGACAATTATTAACAGTATTATTAATGAGGGGATTAATAATCACCTCATTATTATTAATGGTACTAATAATCCAGTTAATATGAACTATATGACGTTTGTTTGATACAAGATTAACATGCTCTAATCTTGTCTTAGCTTAATTAATTTTTCAACAGGAAATGATAAAATATAATATTATCATTAACCTTACAAAAATACCCCTAACCTGCTACGCATAGATTATGCTTAGAACAAACTGTTTCATCGTTTGTATATGCGATTTTGATTTTGATTTTCTAAAAGGATTAAATGATTTATATAGGATTGTTGGAAACTTGGTATTATAGCAAATCTTTGTGGTTGTGCGGAGTAAAAAGTTGCAAACCCAAATCAAAAGAAAGAAGTCCTAGGAAAAGAGAGAAGGGGAGTGAAATTGATTTGAATTTTATATAAAGAATAATAATAATAAAAAAAAACTTGAAGAACTCACCTTTGAAGAATAGTCATAACGTCATGGTAGGGATGAAAAAGAAGAAGACGAAGTAGTGAATAGGTAATAGGTTTCTGCTAAATTTTAATCGACGGGGTATAAATGTAAAAAATAATTTAATTCCAGCATTGGTTAAAGAGGGGATTAGTTATACCACCCCTCCATCAGGATAATTAGTGAGGGGAATATCTCCTTATCCCGTTTATGCGGATTATTAATATTCAGACTTAATTTCCTACCAAATGCTTGATTAAATGGATTAATAATCCCTTCCTAATTAATCTCCCATTAATAATGGCTACCAAACGGGCTCTAAGGATGGATTAAGCGACTTGACATGAAAGGGATCAATGTGGCGAGATGTATTATATTTAAGGAAGTTGACGGGTCGGCCCAGCTTAAGATCTCGCTTGAGGATAACTTATCGTGTAACTTGGGGGGCTAAAGCCCATAGAGTGACAAAATGATATCGACATGTGTACTTGGATGATCTTAATAGAATGAATGTGACCTGAGGAGGCGCAGGCGTGAGACATGTCCTGAATGTCGCCGTCGGCGACATCAACATAATCCTTCAGTTTGGAAGCTACCATAACTGTTGAGCACGTGAAGCAACAGTCCCACTAAATCCTTTATACTTGATAAGGATCTGTCAGAAAGTACAAGCGTCTCCACTAAATTTTAGTGCTCATATGAAGACCAATTAAAGCTTGACACGTGGCAATAGTCACATGCACCCCACATGATCAAGATATTATATAGAGAACATTTCATACCCTATTATGTAAGTCTCAAATACACTGCCTCATTTCTCTCTTTTGTACTCTCAATATTTCTTGTACTTTCCAAATTCTCATTCTCACGCCGGATGGTTATAGCGGGTGCAGCCCCACAGTGTTATATGTGAAAGTAGCATAAGAGAAGAATGTCGTGTATTTAAAGGGTATAATACAAAGCTTTGGGCCTCGTTGCCGCCATTTTCTGTGGCATCATCATAATCAAAACTTACACGATGAAGGAAGAAGCCGAGATGACGAAAAAAGAGGGGGTCGACTAGGTTTTCTTTTCCTATGCTAAAATTCATAGATGTTAATAAATGCAGAATAAAAGAAATGGTCTTTGGTATATAAATACATAAATTAAATATAAACAAGCTATCGGGTCGGGGGCCGGTCAAATAATTAAGGGAATAATGGTTTACCAAATTGGACCCGAGTCCGTTAGGTTATTAGGAAGACTTACCAAACCCGTCTTGTCTTCAGCGGATCACCTCGGGTTCTGATCGGGTTCGAACAAAATGCCATCCCTATTTTTCATCAATCAACGAAGGGTTTTATGATTTTCATATATCTTTGTGGATTAATATAATTATGTTTATAACTAGCTAATTCTTTTGTTCTCCGAATTGAAATTAATTAGTATTAACTCTACGTTCTAAATCTTTAATTCTTAGTTTAATCTATTACTCTTGTTTATCAAAAAAAATAAATCTTAATTTGTTTTCTAGTCATTAAGCTTACAATTTGGGTATATCTAATCTTCACGATCGAACGAGGAAGCTATACATTTGCCACTAGTTTTGATAATTAAATCTTGAATGACTTTGCTTAAACTCTTTAAGATTTAAATTCACATAATTTTTATAAATTTAAGGGATTTTTGAAAACCTATAAAAACCCAAGCTTGAAACATAGAAGGGCAAAAGTATTTACCTCTCCCTTTTTTTATGCAAACATTGGAGTGGGGATTATACCATTTGATAAAACAAGGTGAATTTTATTTGCAAGGCACCAAATGTGCAAGGCACTTTGAAATGACCACAATGCCCTTGTATATATAACAAAAAAAAAATTACAATTTCATTTCAAACATTTCAAACGTCGGTCTCTCCCTCCCCATCTCCATTTCCGACGATACCCAACGCCAACCACCACCGTTTCTTCGCCGAAAAACTCAATTCTTCTACAATGGTTCGGATGAAAATTCCCAATGACACCAAGTCTACCACTGGGACCTCGTCTACCGCCGGTGTCTTCGCCGGAAAACAGGTAAATTTGAATTTGAAGCCCTAATAGATTTAATGCCTAAAATTGGATGTTACAATGCGTAATTGTAGCATAAATTTGAGTCGGAAATTGTTGTAACATCAATTTACAACCTAGCTTTCAATTTCAATGTCAATTTCAAAGGATACGTAACTGGGTTTGCAAAAAAATTCGTACTGGTGGGGTGTTTCGTGTGTCTATACACGAAATGTGTTTGTGCATTTCGTGTGTAGTAACACGAAATTACTCGACTGGGTTTGTAAAAAAATTTGTCACAAGATGAGTATGAGGAGGTGTGTACCGCAAGTCAATCGTCCATGTGTCCGAATAACATTCTCACAATGTTAAAGAAGAAGGGTAAGAAGAATGTGAGTACTCAGACACATGTCCATAATGCCATCGTGAAGTTCAAAGCACAAGAACGAGAAGGGAGATCACCGCTGCAACAATTCATGAAATTACTCGACGATAATCAATATATTGTATTCACGAGGAAAGCCAAGGACAGTGACATCATCGGCGACGTATTCTTCTCTCGCTTGCGCATCGCGTATGCTTTCAGCCTTTCCGTATGTAGTCAGGTAAATTTTTGAGAATTTTTTTTTTCAATGTGTTTTTACTACATTACATGCATACGAGTCTGTTCGAGACTTCATTTCGTGTGGTTATACACGAAATGATGTCAATGTCATTTCGTATATTTTTATACGAAACATATGTTAATATTTCGTATAAAAACTACGAAAAGTGATATATAATTTTAAGACTATATTTCGTGTGGTTATACACGAAATGGTATCATATATGTCGTGTAAAAATACACGATAAAAATGTACAATTTCGTATATAAGTACACGAAATGTAATGTGTGTTATCGACTCTCATTTCTCTTTAAATCTACTAGGTGATTGCGCTTACACCAACTGCTATGGTTGCCATTCCTTCATATTTTGGGATTTACTTCCCGGGGAAGAATTTCACAATTGCGTATGCGTTTCTCGAAAATGAGAGACCGATAATTTTGCGCATGGGCACTCAAGAATTTGCGTAGTCTTTTTCATCCTCCCAATATGCCAACAATTTTCTTCATCGATCGAGACTTGGCTTTCATTAATCTTTGTCAAGCGAGAATTTCCCCTGAACCGCACATCATTTGTGTCGAAGGCATCACAAATGTGAGGGTGATGGACATTAATGGCTATAGAGCCGTAGGCTAGCGCGATATACGGATATGAAGACATGTGGCCTCAAGTCCTGCACAAATTGTTGCCTTGAGGCTGCATAGTCGACGCGAGCTTTATCGAGAGTTATATCTTGGACAAGTATGGACGAGCTCTATCGCATTGCTTACTATTCCTCCCGGCTCTGAGTATTATTATATGATCCTCCCAGGCTAGGGCACATCATTGCCACGAGGTATAATGTGGTGTTCATCTCGTACACGCAAACCGGTGGCTTCGCATGCCTTCCGGTGGCTGTACCGCAAGGAGTAGGACCACCCGCGATGCACACTTGTGCTTGGACACATTGGAAACCTTTTTTGCTGCACATGTTAGATATTGATTACCCAATGCCATCGCCAGCGATATATTGGGAGGCTCATCGTGATGCAAGCGCAAGTAACTTGGTCATGCCATACAGAGCTCGGATAGAGACATTCAACCGACTCTCAATTGCGTCGAACGAAGAAAGAGTTTCAAGAAATATGCCATAGTATGAGTGTATCATTTGACTTATTGAGCCTTTTTTATTTGTATGTATGAATCATGAATTTTTATTGAGCCTTGTTAAAAACTGTTTGGAAGTTTGAATGTGTGATGTGAAATATGGCAAAGTATACTATTTTTTATGATTTTTTTTTTCAAGAAAACTGTATTGGTCTTTGAATTTTCCAGTTTTTATGTTTGAAATTATGAATTATGCAGACTGTTTATTTCGTGTGAATATACACGAATTTTTCAGGTAATTTTCGTATGAAAATACACGAAATAATTGTTAATATTTCGTGTAAATCTACACGAAATAACTCAATACATTTTGTGTATTTTCATACGAAACATATCTGACAACGTCGTGTATAATCATACGAAACGTCCGCGTACGGGTGAGGACAGTTTTGTCAATTGTCCGTGTCTTGCGAATAAGATGCGTTGCAAATAACCTAGCCCATAAAACAAGGAGGGGTGTCTTTGTAGTTCATTGAACGTATAGGGTTTGTAACTGCAAATATACAAATATACACACCAATTAGATAAATACAGGCCCACAATCCGATTACGAGAATGATCATTCCGAATCTCTCTTCGTCTCCATTCCAACACTCAGTTCCCCAAGATAGAAAAAAACCCTAATAAACCCAACCCTATTTGTATTTGAAATTGAAATTGAAATTGAAATTGAAATTGAAATTGGTAGCCCGCTAGGGTTTTGGATGATCATTCATCATAATTTCCTAAGTAGTTGTTCGTATTCAGTTTCGCAATGGGAGCAAGTCGAAAGCTACAGGGTGAAATCGATCGAGTTTTGAAGAAAGTACAAGAGGGCGTCGATGTGTTCGATAGCATTTGGAACAAGGTACATTTGTTGTTTCGATTTGTGTGTGCGTGATTCAGTTATGTGCACTGTTGGTTAACTTTACTCCGCTTGTTTGCTCACAATCAGGTGTATGACACTGATAATGCGAACCAGAAGGAAAAGTTTGAGGCGGATTTGAAGAAGGAGATCAAGAAGTTACAGAGGTATAGAGACCAAATAAAGACATGGATACAGTCTAGCGAGATCAAGGACAAGAAGGTTTGTCCCCTCTTTCATATTGCACTGCAATTGCTTTCTACTCATGATTATCTGTTTTAGTTACTAGTGTTGTCACAACCTTGTACTTAGGCAAGTTTAGTATCGGATAGACTTAGCTGTACCATGTCAACTACTTTAGAGTCTCATGGGAAATTCTCCTTTCTATCTGTTTCCAGGGTAGACGTCTTAAAAGTCAAGATTTAAGGATTTAAATAAATTTTATGCATTCCCTTATAATAGGTAAATTTGGATAGTCATGAAATTTGTAAGCTTAGATTTTGAACAAGACACTTCATGTGGAATGTCTAAAGAGAAAAGGCGGACTCTTTAAGGAGAAAAAGAGCATCTAGTATTTACTGATGCATTGCAAAAGCTATGATGAGTTGTACAAACTTGTGGTCTAATTTTTACTTATTATTATCGTTATTTTTTTATAAAATAAGATTTTGTTAGATGAGAGAAAAAGATACGAAGCTGGAGGACATGCTGTCCACTAGTGGAAGAGGATACAAAGAAGAAGATAGCAACAAAGGCAGAAGAAAACAGCTATATGAACATCCTTGAACGATCACTCCCAACAGTCATAAATTATAAACAACTGGAGCAACCAATTGAAACCACTAAGAAAGGAAAGCTCTGCCAACCCCTACTCAAATCTGTCACTGCCAGCAAAAGGCACCTGATTAGAAGCATATAAAAAGTGAGAACTGGACCTTTTCCTTAAGGAGGGAACGGTAAAGTTGGATCTTTTCTCGTTTTTTTTTCTGCCCATATGCATTATAGAATCACAAAAATCTCACACGTGCACAAACAGACCCGCATCATTGTTCCCACCAAACCCCAAAATTTTTGATACCTAGTAAATCTTTGATAGAAGCAGGATAAGCCCAACTCTCAGTCTCACCTAAAATCATCTACCATTCACACCACACATGCCAAGCCATAGGAGTAAGGACAGTGAAATGATTTGGTTGCACCACATCACATAAATGGCTTGAGGTTGGGGATAGCGTTGTAAGGTTGAGGCCTCTCATGAAATATGGCAGTACTTATTGAATTCAGTTCTAGAGACCATGCAAAGGCATTCAGATCTGAAGGAATATTGGGCTCCCAAATAAAGGTAGTCAACGGAAGGAAGACTGGATTGTGAGGCTGACTAAGGCTTTTAAATAGAGATCTAGAGGTGAATCTGCCAGAAGGATGTAAGAACCAAGTTTGCTTATCATGATTATCAAGAATATTAAGATCACGAAGTCCTCTGTTTATATATTAGATAGATCTAAAATCCCACAAAAATAATAGCCCTCTTTATGAGAATATGGAAAAAGGAGTATTATGAACAAACGATCTGAACAGGCATGGGAAAAAAACATACGAAGGCAAAGGTTCAACCCAATAATCTACCCAAAAGTAAATCCGAATCCCATAGGTTGCATGCAAATTAATATATGCTGGGAAACAATGAAGACAAGAATGAATAAATTTCCATGGACTGACATGAGTTAGGGGAGGAAAGATGCCAACGTCCCAACCATCAGTTTATATCCCAAACTTGCTTCTAGTGACCTTATGCTCAAGGGATTGCCATTTCGAAAGAAAGCCACACAACCTTTTACTCACAATGGAAGGATTCCTTAAGGTTGTATTTCCAATCTCAAAATCTCCTTTCTGCTTAGGCTGGCGGGACCTTACCAAGCTACTAAGTGGTCCTTATCCATGCCTGCCACCCTTGCTCACAAAATGTGGTACATAATGCCTTCAAGCTAGTTTGCAATCTTCACCAGAAGCTTAAACAAAGAGAGGTGATTAATGGTTGTTAAGAAAACAGGCTTTTATAAGCATAAATTTATCCTCTTAGGAAAGTTAAGTCTTTTTTTCATCATTCAAACCCGTTTGACACTTTCAACCATCGAGTTCCAGAAGCTAATCACCCTAGGGTTTGCTCCAAGTGACTAGTCCAGGTAAGCAGACTGCGACTCCTTAATAGAGCACCTAACAATGGAACCATATTCCTGCAAAAGATGGTCATCAAAATTAGATGTCAACCAGCTCATATTTGCTCAACTTGATCTATAAACCAAAATAACCTCAACGCACGACCATAAGCAAGTTCTTAACCTGTCCTTAAAAAAGGAGTGGAATGATATCATCAGCTTATCGTAAGTGAGAACCCTTACCTGCTCTTTACCTTACCGGACAACCATCAGTCTGACCCTTATCAGTGCATCTAGAAATCAACTTACTAAGGTCATTCATTATCAACATAAAAAAAAATGAAATAGATGGCTGCCCTGATGAAACCATGAAACCCTTGCGATGTACTAAACTACTCCTTCGCTTGCCGTTGATAATAATAAATTAGGTCATGGAACCCAAACACCCACTTATCAACTTCCGCAATTGACTCTCCAAACCCTTTTTCTCTAGCACGAAATCTAGATATTGCCTATTCACCATGATGTAATCTCTAACAGAACCCAGCTGCAAACCCAACCCTTCTCCCCCTTCTCATGTCATCAACAACCTTATTAGCGATCAAAAGCGCTTCAAGAAGCTGACACCTTTCTACAAAATCGCACTGAGATCTAGTAATAGCCCCCTGCCTAATCTCTTAAAAAGAATCTGGGTGATAATTCTATAAACACCGGTGACTAAACTAATAGGCCTAATATTTCCCCCCTTTCAAATCGATCCCTCTTAGGAGTCAACGTGATAAATATTGAAATTGCTGCTTGACAAGTAATATAACTACCATAAAGAATTTCAGAAGCACTCATCAGTTCATAGCGATTGATTTTCCAATATTCATGAACTAGGAAAAGCCTCTCCAAGGCCACGTGAACCTATCAATCCCAAGTACTGACCATGTGAACTGTCATTTGACATGGTCTAATGTTCTATATCTATACTCCTATGTCCCGGAGAACCTTACCCGCTTACTATTCTGATGGTCAACACAAATGAACTTTGGCGAAAGAATTGTTATTGATTGATCACTTAGTGATTTATCAATAACAAATTTTAGATTTTTACTATGATGATTAAATTTACATTAATGTTTGGTCAAAGTTCATTAGTATTGACCATCAAAGGTCAAAGTGGATAAGGTTCTCCGGGACGGAGGGAGTATACATATCCACATCATACTATTGGACTTGGCCGAGGGAATTTAAAAATTAATAAAAGTACCTCTCAGAAGGGCTCCATTCTGAAATGGGGGGTGTCCCATTTCCAAAAATAATTTTGTAAATAGCGCAGCTGTTTAAATACACTCACACATATATCTACATATATGTACACATAATTATAAATAGAAATGTGCAAGACACTTTTGTCCTTTTGTTTTGAGTAATTGATGGGCATTCAGAACGTTGGATTTACTTGCTTCATGTTGTCGTTTTAGGGTGTTTTTGGAACCAGTATAAATTATTGTTTAGGCTGGTTGACTTCTAGTGAGTAAATTTAACCTGTTACTGAACCTATTGATTAATGTTCAAAACTCTGGTTCCTTTTTTCTAGTGACCACGTTGGCGTGAGCTAGGTAAACTGTTTAGGAAGATATCAGTGTTTGTTCTCCTGTTATTACGTCTATAAAAGTTAAAGCACACTATCTTGTGTAACAGAAGTGTACAATTATATTTTTAATTTTTTTTATTTAACCAAAAAGGTCAAAGTTATGATCTGTGGGATACAGCTGATTTCTCAGAAATAATCGTTCCAGACACGTGTCCTTGAAAACACGTGTGAACTTGTGTGGATATACAGTAGGATTTTACTTCGTCGATAGGCCAACTAGTTTCCCATATTCAAATATCAAATAAAGAGGATTGCATTTTCAAAGAACACATGTAGGTTACTATTCCATGCTCATATATAGCAATGAGCTTTATGTGGTGGATGGTTGAGGACGTGACTCATGTGGAAAAATAATGTTTTTGTATCATCGTTTGGGTTATTCACATTCAATCTTTAGCACTAAAATATTTGTGTTTCACTCTGCCTCTACTTTTGTGCACTTCATCCCTTACTCGTGTGCAGCACTTGCCTTTTCTTTTCATTTGTGGTTTTTTCGTGCATCAATATAATGTTAATGTTGTCTTGTGCTACTTGAAATAATGTTTAATATATTAGTATCTTGCTTTATATGTCTATTTCTTCATTCTGGTGTTGACAATTAATTTTCTTTTGATACATGTTGACATAGGTTAGTGCCTCTTATGAGCAGGCTCTGATGGATGCTCGCAAGCTTATCGAGCGAGAAATGGAGCGATTTAAGATATGCGAGAAAGAGACTAAGACAAAAGCCTTTTCCAAAGAAGGCTTGGGCCAACAACCTAAAACGGTAGTTACTGTAATGTTTGTCCTGTTTAATAATGAATGGTGTTACTGATTGTATTTGCAACGGCCACCACATACATGAGTTTAACAAGATTGTGCATTTTACTTGAATTAAGATCCATGGCAGTAATGATTTGTTTGCGTTTGCTCTTAACTTGATCTCCACGGAAATCTATCACAGTGACAACCTATAGAAAGTGTTTTTTTTTTGTTTTCCCATGACGAGAATCATGAGAAGATGAAAGTAAGATTCCTCCCCTACTGCTTATATTAAAAGGCTTAAGGCTATATTGCATTTCCTGATTTTTTTCAAATTAATCATTAGGTTTTGAAGTCACTTGCATATGTATAAGTACATCCATAAATTTATAGTGTAAAATTAGTTTTGAAATTCAGATTCTTTATTATGATTTCTTATATTTTTCCTTCTAGTTATTATTTTCATTGTTGGTGATAGGATCCGAGGGAGAAAGCCAAGTCAGAAACAAGAGATTGGCTGAACAATGTGGTATGAAATTTCATATTTGCTGAAAGTACTGCCTTGCTTATTATGACGAACAAGTGTCTAGCTCATCTCTTTATTTTCTTGTACTTTGTATTTATTTTCTGCATCAAATAAGGTTCATTTTGTAAATAAAAACTGTTTGGATTTTCTTTTTAGAATGGTTTTGTTGCATGATATCGGTAAAAGGTAAATAAGACCTGAGAGTTGTCAAGATGATGATTATATATAAAATTTCTTTCATTTGTTGTATTGTATTGCAATTAATTAGAACTTATGTCATCTTGACAACTGTCAATTGCATTGGCATCTTTTCTATTCAGTTGATTGTACTTTTTTGTTAAATTTTGTTTTGGATTAAAAAGATGGCAGTTGCTGTGTGTTCTGAATGGGTCTAATACATGTTTGTATGCCATTGTAATAGGTGGGGGAGCTGGAATCTCAGATAGATAGTTTTGAAGCTGAGTTGGAGGGACTAACTGTCAAGAAAGGAAAAGCAAGACCGCCACGATTGGTAGGATATAATTAAGAGACAGATTGAACATATGCAATGATCACTTGTACTTTTTTTGTAACGAGTTTCCTGTTTTTGTTGGGCAGACACATTTAGAGACATCAATCACTAGACACAAGGCTCATATCATGAAGTTAGAACTGATCTTGAGATTGCTGGATAATGATGAGTTGAGTCCTGAGCAAGTCAATGATGTTAAGGATTTCCTGGATGACTATGTGGAACGAAATCAGGTTAGTTAATAAGATTTATCTATTTATTTTAATAACTAATCTGGCAATCTTTAACTTGACATTTTTTAATATGAGGCAAAGATTAAGTTTTTTTTCCTTGTGCTCATAATAGATATTTTCCTTTAGGCGTTTAAGATAACAGATTGTTGAACCTTTTGTAGATGAGTACTGAGCCATTTTTCTGCAGGATGATTTTGAAGAATTTAGTGATGTCGATGAGCTTTACATCTCTTTGCCGTTGGACAAGGTGGAGTCACTTGAAGATCTAGTTGCTATCGCTCCACCTGCTCTTGTAAAGGTAAATAGTATCTGCCATGGAATTTCTAAATATTTTGCCATCCTTTATCTTGTAATCATTTCATCTTTCACTTTTCTCATACATATAAACCACATATGTTATATTAAAGTAAGGTGATGTGTTGTGGTCTTTTGTCACATTTATTACTGTCCAAGCCAAGAAGCTGTATATTAAATGCATTAGATGATTTACTGTCTGTAAATAGACACTACATGCATAGTCCGCGTGCTTCTCAGATGTATTGATAGAATGTGTATGAATTGAGGAAGAAATGCTGAGAGCCTTTAGGCAAGAGATGAAAGTGTAGCATTATATCTGTTTTCTTCATTCAGGTCGCAATATTCTCTCCTGGTGATCATTGGTGGCAAGTTTTTTCTTGTCTGGTTCATCAAGTATACTCCCTCCGTCCCAAATAAGATTTCACAAATGGGTTTTGCATGAGAATTAAGAAAATGTGTAAGTGGTGTAAATATTGTGAGTATGAAAAGTGGGATAGGAGAGAGAAGGTGGGGTAGGGAATAGTAAGTTGATTGGTGTTGTGAGTATAAAAGTAAAGTATGAAAGAGAATGAGTGGGAGGAATAGTAAAGATTCTTTGCCATTTTAGGAAAGTGAAATCTTATATGGGACGCCCAAAATGGCAAACGTGAAATCTTACACGGGACGGAGGGAGTATGTACACACCTTAAAGATTTCTCTGCTCTAGTAACTGCCACTTGCTATACATGTGCGTAATTGAGTGGTTTTGAGAAGAACATTTGCATTGGCATAGGTTATTTCCTTGATTTATTTGTATCCGTATATATCAGAAACTCTCTAATTAATGCTTCAATTTCTACGTCTTGTCAAAGAAGGGATTTTTTTTAAGACTTAGGAAGTAGTCTCTTTCCCCCTAGTGAATCTGAGATCTGGATGCTTTTGTTGGATCCTTTCAGCTCGTGAAGATACCGATCCCCTGATAAACCATTGTTGCTTTTGGACCCCAGTGGTAGGTTCATTTCTTGGTCTCGTAGCCCTGGTTTTTTTCTTTCCTCTCCTCCATTTCAAAGGGTAGAGTTAACTCTAAATAGACGACTTTTGCATGGTCTCTTGTGCCAAATCAACTGGAAGCTAATGACCATCTCAATGCTGTCAGCCTAATAACGTTAATCCTTGGATATTCGTGTTTTGCATCAGTGTCGTAGTGAATCTCATGATAACCTTTTGCTTCATGTCCCTATGGGTTGGAGACTGGTGTTCATAGTTATTAAAAGCATAAGGCGAGAGGCAGACGAGCAACCTAGACAATATTTTTTTAGGACAAATGATATATATACCACATATGTATATATTGAGAAATTGAGAAGAGGAAAAATTCACACAGTAAAACACTGTCTTGAATCTCTTTATATCAAAAAGAGAAGCGAGAAGACTGAGGATGAACCAATAACCTAAGACATTGGTCGTTCCGGTTGTTGCCACCTTGCCTGGTTGTTGAAATCTCACCAGAAGTCGAAAATGACCTAAGTCGGAGCTAAATCAAGTTCAGACAGGTCGTTCCAACTCCAAGTGAGAAAATGTCGAAAAGTGTAGGTCACTTCTGATTAGTTTTTTCCAACCCAATTTTTCCTATTTGAAATACCACAAAGCTGCATCGTGTGTAACTTAAAGAGATTGTGGGGATTGAGATTTCGGTCAGTGTGCGCCTCATCGCCTCTCACATCTTGCCAGGCAAGGGAGACTACGGCCTGTGCTCGCCTTTGCACATCACCTAACCTGGGGTTAGGAAGGTGCCTGACTTTGCCTCTCGCCTGAGGCGAAAGAGGCAATTGCATTTATTAACTATGCCGGATGAGCAATTTAGAAAGTGAATGAGCATTGAATTGGTTTGCCGTCCTTTGATCGAAGGATTTCTTTGCATCGTGTTTTGGTCCTTTTGGCCTTGTGAGATATCCGTCTTCATTGTGGTATGCACTGTACTTGCTTCTTTTAGATATTACCACTTTTTTGGTTATCTGCTATGTTCTTGTGCTTCTACCTTTTCTTCTTCTCAGTAAATCTATACGGTGATCCGAAATTTGAAAGTTCTGTTTGAACTGTGGAGCCATTAAAACCAAGTTTAATGAAGAACCAAGAAACATCACTTATGTTTGAAGAGTGGTGTCCGATTAGTACCTTTCTGAAGTGTCACCTTTTGCTTGTGCGCTTCCTTTTAAGTTGGAAGACTTAATAACTGAAATCTCTGTGGTCGTCTGAAATTTGAGATAGAACTTCTTTTAGGAGCCAGCCAAAGCCAAAACATATGCTTGAGGATTGGTGCGTGATTAATGTCTCTTCAAACCCCACCAAATCAATTTCTAGCACTTTCAAGTTCCACTCTTGTAATAGATTAAGTCATTCATTAATAAAAATCCAATTTAAAAAAAATATTAATGTCTCTTTAAGCATTAACTTTTGTTTGTGCACTTCCTTTTAAGGCGGAATCTTACTAACTAAATACTCTATGAGATGAAACTTCTTTTAGAAGCCACCAAAACCGAGTGTTATTAAGAACCAAAAACAACACTTACTCAATGGGCTAAAAGTTCACTATGTTACTGAGTATTCCACCAGAGTATATCAGACTTTCTGTGGAGGAATCTCTTAATTAAAAAGCATGAATGGTTC
This sequence comes from Adenophora triphylla var. japonica, assembly GCA_022495995.1. Classification (NCBI taxonomy): domain Eukaryota; kingdom Viridiplantae; phylum Streptophyta; class Magnoliopsida; order Asterales; family Campanulaceae; genus Adenophora; species Adenophora triphylla. The sequence goes on from JAFEMH010003417.1 coordinate 91,050, forward strand.
AATTTAAAAAAAATGGCTGTTACTTTTGCAAATTTTATCGGTGCTTGTTAGTGTTGATGAACTTCACTTTATATTTGCTTTTACTGTTTGGAAGGGTTATTTGTAATCCCTATTTCTCTATGCTTTATCCGTCAGCTTTTAAGAGAGTTAGCTACGGCTACACAGGTTAGATTGTTTGATAACCACTGTGGCTGCATTTCTTGTCCCACGGATACATTCTTCTATCATTTCATCTAAAAGAGTTTAGACTTCAATAAGAGAGCTGTCATTCAAATTTCAGATTCTTGCTTTGGCGCAGGGTGTTGGTGCCACTGGTGCTGTTTTAAACTTGAAAATTTCTGTGCCCTCTTCGCCAGCTCAAAGTCCGGTATGCTTTATCCTGCTGAGTTAGCTTGCCAATAATACATCACTCTCACCCTGTCTGTTTATCTTTCCATGATTTTGTATATGCGCGCTTGAGTCTGTATACGTAGATTTAATTACGATAGCTAATAACAAAACACAAATAAGATTGGGGGTGGGGCAGCAAATGTGTACATGTGCGAAAACCTTTGTGCGTATATATACATATCATTTTCATTTGCAATCAGTTATTACACTCTTATCAATTTGTTCACGAAAAAATTTGGTTTCCTTGCATTTAACCCCGCTAATTCTCAAAATCTCACTTGATGGGAAGGGGGGGGGGGTGTTAGACTCATTAGAGTCAGACATTTCATTACTTCACCCTTTATTTGTGAGCCCACTCAAAAATTTGGAGACTTTTTTCCTTTTCTCTTATTGATGTCATTGCTCTTATTATTATTTCAAGATATGTTTCTCACTCATATATTGTGTTTTGGTTGAGGGGGGGGGCTCATTGATTGCAAAATATTTTAGGATATAATTATAGACTTGTTTGATGAATGATGTGCCTGATTGGAAAGTCAATATTTTCGAAATGGTGGCCATCTATAGTTTGCCCTTGTCCTGCTCACCCACATTATTTATCTGCTTTTTTCTTTAATTGGCATGCCCATCTGACTTTATTGACCCTGCTGAACGGAAGCCTAATGAAATTAGTGTTTTTGCTTTTTCCTTATAGAGAATGCTTTGCCTGTTTACTGGTCTCTGTTTTAGTTACTGCAATTTGTAGTACATATTGTCGCTATAATTTCAAGTTTATGTTTCATCTTCTTTTCTGCAGGGAGCTTCAGCCCAGGAGCAAAATGAGGAGGCCCTTCCCCAGGAAAGTAGTTCTGAGGTTACAGCTAGGACTCCACCTCCCAAGTCTAGTGCAGCTTCTTCTGCTCCTACGACACCAGCAGCGAGCCATGCAATTCCTGTGCCAATGAGTCCTTTATCTCATAATTTCCCTGGTGTGACAGCTTCATCAATCCTTTCGGGTCCAAGTTCTGTTCGAGGTAGTTTGGATGATTCCGTTGCTGCTGCTCCCTCGTCTCCCATTAATGTATCTACCCCTTCGAAGGAAGAAGACATTGCCAGCTTTCCCGGCCGTAAATCATCTCCAGCTCTTACTGAAGTTGGTCTAAGGAATATTGGCCGACCTGGCCTAACCAACCAACCTTCAATAAGTAATCCTCTTACCTCTGGAAGTACATTGTCTAATAATGGAGCCCTTGGCATTGTTCCTTCTGTACCAGAAATGGCAAAGAGAAATATATTAGGATCTGATGAAAGAATCGGTAATAGTGGCATGGTACAGCCTATGGTTTCGCCTTTAAGTAACAGAATGATCTTGCCGCAAGGTACCAAGGCCAGCGATGGAGCTACCTCAGCTGACACCGGCAATGCTGGTGAAACTACAGGTATGCCTGGCAGGATTTTTTCACCTTCGGGAGTTTCCGGTATACAATGGAGGCCTGGGAGCTCCTTCCAGAATCAACAAGAAGCGGTATGTTGCAATGATTTTCATTTTGGCAATTTAGTTCATCTTCTTTTACCTCTTGAGTGGTTCATTTGCGAAACCCAACCTATACTTCTATTGAACCAAAAAGGAGAAGAAAAGAAAAAAGAAAGATAATGGAAAAGCTCATTTTTCTCCAGCCATGAGGTATACTCCCTCTGTCCCACGTTAATAGAGACTAGTTTCCTTTTTCGTCCGTCCCATCTCAATAGAGACCGCCAAAAATGGCAAAGTTTTTAGACCATGATTATTGGTGAACCAGTTTTGGTTCATCCTTTGTAATTTGGTGAACCAAATTTGGTTCATGCCAATTATATTAGTGAACCAATTTTCGTTCAAGGCCATGAACGAAAATTTTCGTTCATTTTGGTCTCTATTGACGTGGGACGAAGGGAGTATGTAATTACTAAATTTTCTCGTTTTGTATTCCAAAGTACACTTTTTAGAGTTAGTATTCTATGTTCAGGTGTTAAAAATGATATACTCCCTCTGTCCCAAATTGAATGTCCTTTTTTGTCCCAAAACTAATGACTTTATGAAACTTTACCTTCAAATAACCTTCTCCCCAAATATTCTTTTTTTTTTTCAATTTTTTTGATAGTCCATTATACTTTTGCAAAGCCAAAATTTTGAAAGTGAATAACAAGAATGTTTCTATTTTTTTCTATTTAAAATCAGCCTTCTCAAAATGACCCTTAAATCCCAAATGGTAATTCATTTTGGGATGTAGGGAGTACTATTTGAGCTCTTGCTTCAGTTGTGCATGCTTTTAGATGACCTGGAAAATTCCATGGTTTCGGAGCATTTGTTTTGCAAAGACCTACTACTAGCAATTAGATTCCATGGGGCTTCAGACATGAGCTTTTGATTATTTAGAGAGCATTTGTGCAGATCTCTCTATGATCACTTCCCTTAATTCTCTTCACCTAATCAGTCTCGGATTCCTCTCCTACTGCTACCTCTTCAGGCTCTCTAATTGCACCATTCCACGCATAGCATACATCACCCATCACACATGCACACTCCAGGGACACCCATATTATACCATGTGCAATCATTTTTTTTCAGGGGCAACTTCGTGCAAGAACTGAAATCCCACCAGATCACCGGGAGAAGTTCTTGCAGCGATTACAGCAGGTGCAGCAACAAGGTCAGAGTACTCTTCTTGGCATGCCCCCACTTGCTGGTGGGAGTCACAAGCAGTTCTCTGCACAGCATCAAAATACACTCATGCAGCAGGTGATCTTTGGTCCTGTAATGCTGGTTGATGTTTGGCATTCCATTTTCGATATATATTTGAACATGACCTACATTATGGCTTACTTTACATGAGAATTGATTTCCATGAGAATGAGCTTTGGAATCCATTGGCCATGTAAAAAACAAAGACTACGTGGTAGCATTTGCTTGACCATCTTCTCTTTTGGGAAATAGTACAAATACGTGAATTTTGTAAATCTCTTACTTTGAGCTGCAATTTGAAGTTTGAATTTCATAGCCTTTGAAATAAGGATGTGACAGATTGAAATTTAATTCATGTTGACCTGTCCATCTAGTCAGCTATTGACAAACACCGTTTGATCCTTATTAATAATGTTTGTCAATCTTACAATATTCAGTTTTCCTATTGTCTTTCACGCTGATTGAATAGCTTGAAGAGGATCTTTATATAAATTAATCACATTACAGTTCAACTCTCAAAGCTCTGCTGTGTCACCTCAAGTTGGGTTGAATGTTGGATCCCAGGCAGCTGGGCTTACCGCTGTAACATCAGCCTCCTTGCAGCAGCAACCAAATTCGATTCTTCCGCAGGCTTCTCAGCATCCAATAATGTCTACTGGTCCTAAAGATAATGGTACGGGTAGTTGATTGCTATTGCCTTTTTATTCATGTATAGTGTTGTTACTTTAACCTTGAACATGGCTTACATGACTGTAGTGTGAGTACTGCATTTTTTTTTTTGAAAAAAGATCTATTATTGCTTAAGAATTTGGAGGTAAGGCAAGGGAAAAAAGAATGAAGAACGAAGAAGGGATGACAAATAATTTGAATCAATGAATGGATATAAGAAGTGAGGGGTAAAAACAAGGGGAAACAGAGCTAGTCGACGGGATAAGGAGGGGAGAGAGTTGAAGATGTGGAGGAAGAGGAAATTGATGGCTAGTGGACAGAAGGATTCCATTGCACCTGACTGATACATAGATAGCTGCTTTAATCTTTTTGTTCCTGAATCTTTGGAGTCTTTTGATATGTGGCATCATGCACCAGTTTTTAATATTATAATCTTAACATCATTATTTTTAATTTCACAATATATCTGTTTTGATGTTAGTTTATATGAACATGGACTGATTGTATTGTTGCATACTATACAATAGTTGTCCAAATGAATCTGATACCACCATTTCATCCATTTCGAGTATCCACGCTTCATAAGGCTAGTCGTTTGATTATTTTAGTCCAAGTTACAGAAATTTAAACTTGCAGGTAGATTTCCGGTGTGCATGAGCAATGTGGTAATAGAATATATTTTAACCATTTTTATGGTATGCAGAAGCTGGCCATGCAAAAACTGAGGAACTGCAGCAACCGAAGACTGTCTCTGAGGATTCAGCTGCTGATTCTATCCCTAGCTCTGTCCTGGGCAAGAATGGAACAAATGATGATGATTTGAAGGCTTCGTATGCACTAGATACACCTGTATGTTTAATATCCTTAATATTTCTTATTTTGGCAAAACTTAACTTGATATATCAATTTTTTTATTATTAGTGCTGATGGCTTGATTTATATTTTTTACATTTTTTTTCTGTTTTTTTCTCCTTTAATGCTATATATATATATTTTAATTTAATTGCAGGCTGGAGTATCTGGCTCCTTGACAGAGCCTGCACAAGTTTCACGGGATATTGATCTTTCTCCTGGACAACCTTTACAAGCCAATCATCCTTCTGCAAGCCTAGGTGTTATTGGTCGAAGAAGCGTATCTGACCTTGGTGCAATTGGTGATAGTCTAAATGCATCTGCTGTGAACTTAGGGGCAATGCATGATCAGCAGTACAACCTGCAGATGCTTGAGGCTGCTCTTTACAAGCTCCCCCAACCCAAAGACTCTGAACGTGCTAAGAATTACACTGCGGTCTGAAATTTCTTTGATTTCTCTTTTGTTTTTCCATCATCACCACCATACAGAAAGTCTATCATTGAGTTCATTTTTTTTATTCTAGATATATCTCTGTTTTTTCAGAGGCACCCTGCAGTTACTCCTCCAAGCTATCCTCAAGTGCAGGCCCCGGTTGTCAATAATCCGGCCTTTTGGGAACGACTTGGAGCTGATAATATTGGAACTGATACCCTGTTCTTTGCTTTTTACTACCAGCAGGTAATATGAAACTTCATTTTAATGACCTTCCTCATCCTACATTTCAACTTTTGTTGTGCAATTATCTCAAGCTTGTTCTCAGGCCCTTTCTTGTTTGCAGAATACTTATCAGCAATATTTGGCTGCCAAAGAATTGAAGAAACAATCATGGAGATACCATAAAAAGTATACCACGTGGTTCCAACGGCACGAGGAGCCAAAAGTTGCCACCGATGAGTATGAACAGGGAACATATGTGTACTTCGATTTCCATATAGGCAGTGACGAGATGCAGAATGGCTGGTATGATTTCTCTCAATTTTAATTTTCTTGTATACTATATAATTCTATTATTGTCTTTTGAGTGGGCAATTTTTTATTTCTGGATATGTCAAGGAGATTGGAATCCTGTTATGCATATGCTCTTAAAAGGTCATTGCAACAGTTTAGAATGAAAGTTACACAAATATGCCATCTACTCCCTCCTCGAGTAAAATTTTATGATTCACACTAAACTGTATACAGCCAACCCACTCTCGCATCCCGAACCATATGCATTGCCACATATTGTGTCGACATGGGCACTTTGGCAAAAATGAATCTAACCATCTGTCCTCCATGTTTGTCACAGTTGAGTTATGTTTGCAGGAGCATTGGTGCTTAAGGCTCCGTTTGTTTGGGGGAAAATGTTTTCCGGAAAACATTTTCCTTATTTTCCGGTGTTTGTTTCGCACCAGAAAATGGGAAAAACTTCATTTTTATCTTATTTTCCGGAAAACATTTTCATTTTCCGGAAAACATTTTGCCGGAAATCTTTTTCCGGAAAATGTTTTACGCTAAACAAACGGAGCCTAATAATCTCAAAAATGCATTTATTGTCCTTGTGTCCTTTTTGTTTCCATTTCCACATTTTCTTGAAATAGCAACAATGATGCATGTGAGAGTATGGCTATGTTTTCTAATACCCCCTCCTTCCCGGAATGGTCTTCCTACTTTTTTTGTTGCTACTTTGAATGATTTTTGAGGAGTTATTTTAGGTTAATTTAATTATCCTAATAAAAATCTAAACATTGTCATTGATGATTTGTATAATGGTGTAACAATAACAAGTTTTAGATTTTCATTAGGATAATCTCTGGTTGAAAATGATCTAGGCCACATTGATTTGATATCACTAAGAATATTTGAGGGTATAAAGAAAAAGCACGGAGTCAAATACTCTTTTTCATCGCTGTAAAGTCATTTCAACACTTATTTTGAGATGAAGTATCTCGTGCTGGAGTTTTTCAAATACTCTTTTTCATCGCTGTAAAGTCATTTCAACACTTATTTTGAGACGGAGGAAGTATCTCGTGCTGGAGTTTTTGTCCATGCTTCGTGTATAACGTGTTTCCTTCACCTAGAATGAATAAATAGTGAGAATTACAGAAAAGTAAACATGAATATTTGATCTTCTGATACTTACCCATGTTCTTATTCTTTCCAGGTGTCAAAGAATCAAGAATGAATTCAAATTTGAATACAATTTTCTCGAAGATGAACTGGCTGTTTAAGTAGGGGACAGTCTTCAACACCGATCATCAATAACTTCTGGCCGTACCATGTCTGACTCCCCTGAAGCTCTTCATCGTCATATAAAATGCTTCATTTCCTTTTTTAATTTTAAAAAGTCCCCGTGATAGCATTTATCTATAAATGTTCGTCGTATTTACTCTTGTCATTTGTCTTCTGATCTTCTTTTGCCATTAGTGCATACAGTTCGGTATAGAAATCAATCGTGCATGCTTCATGGAGTATCCGACTATTTCTTTTTTCTAGACATTAATTTTGAAACGGAGAGAGTATTATTTCATCTACTTCTGGTGTTATATTTTGGTCAACAAATAGAGTACTAACATTACTTATACAACAGGAGTGGTTAGTAGAAAAGCCAGGTTTCACCCTCAGTGAGCGTCAGGTTCGATCCCTCTCCTCTCACTCGGTGAGCGTCAGGTTTGATCCTTCTCCTCTCCTCCGTTAGACATTGTAAAAAAGAAAAAAACATTACTTATACAATAGAATAATGCAGACATCTATTTTAGTAAGTAGTGGACAATTGATGGGTTATTGAAGCAAGTCAGTTGACCTGGAAAGTGTTTGGGTTCTTTGGTGGTTGATTTCTGACTTCCATTTTTTTATAATCCGATCATTACAAGTTGTTAACAGCTGTTGGGTGACATCCAAAAGTCAGCGCAGTGTTTTTTTTGAATTTTTTTGGTCCCGGAAAGTCGGTCTCATTTTTTTCATTGTTAGTTTAAATGAATTTTAAGTAATAATTTAAGTTATTCTTAGTTATCCTAATTGAGAATTTAAAATTTATTGTTGATACATCATTATAAGTTTTATCAATAACAATTTTTAGATTTTCATTCGGATAATTAGTATAACCTAAATTATTTTTTGAAGTTCATTCATTAGAAATGAAAAAAGAGGGACTAATTTTCGGGTACTAAGGAGTAACATATAGGGCAAAGGAAGGATAATGCAGAGTACAGGTTGTTCGTTTATTCTTACGACTTATCTCTGCATCTTGTGGTTAATAAATTATAAAATCCGTCATTTATTTATATTTTTTTAAAAAATTCAGAATTCGATTGGTTCAATATACTGTATAAGTTATAGGGGAACAAAAGAAAATCACAAAATTTTGCTCACAAAATGATTTGACGATATTTTAATGGTTGGATCGATAATAGACTCGTTATACTCTAATTAAAAACACCAATAAAATCATAATCATCTAGGATTTTGTGAGCAAATTTTTGTAATTATTCTGTGTCTCCGGTATTATTCTAAGTTACATGTTGATATTACTTATGTGGAGTATTAAGCTGTATTACTATTTTCGAGTTAACTATGGTCTAGTGGAAGCTTTATGACTTTTCTTAGGTGAATTTTTTATCAATCCTTATTTTAAGACGGAGGGAGTAATATTATACTATTTTTTCGTTTTGAAATAATTGTTCTAATTTTTCTATTGTTAACAAGAAGATATTCTGAGTAATAATTTATGATTGATATAATTATCCGAAAGAACATATAAAAATTGTTATTGATATTATTTATAATGGTGTATCGATAACATGTTTTCAATTTTTAATAAGATAATTAAATTAACCTAAAATTATTACTTAAATACCTTTGTACTAACGACAAAAAACTGGAAATATCATTTCGGGACGATGGGAGTATATAAGAAGCCAAATAAACTTCAGAAAAAATTAAAAATTAAGTTAATCAAAGTATCATATTCAATGTTATTCTTATAATTTCTAATGCTTTGGATTATTTAATTAACATTGGAATTTTTGGCATAATGCATTCTCTTCTGCGGGCAATTTACTTGATGTTTAAACCAAAAATTAAAGGCAATTTCGTCAATTTACGGTCACAAATCCCAACAATAAATGTAAGACCTAATTTTACATATACTCCCTCCGTCCCATGAATTTATAGACTTTTAGGAAATGCACGGGAATTGAGGAATTATTATATTGAAAGTGTTGTGAGTGTGAAAATAAAATAGGAGAGAGAATGAGTGGAGAGAATAGTAAATTATAATGGTGATGTGAGTATTAAAATAATGTAGGAGAGAGAATGAGTGGAGGGAATAGTAAAGATTCCTTTCCATTTTAGGAAAGTATATTGATGATGCCAAAATCGTCAATTCAGCCCCAAATCCAAGCGATGATTGCTCCGGTGATTGCAAGGCCTGAAAATAAGAGAAAACACGTAAACTAAGCCGGGACGGATCCGGCTAAAGGCCCTCCGGCGTGAGAGTAAGTTCACGGTTTGTATATGAGAAAACAAATGGACAGAGTTTTCCCAAGGTAAAAAGTAACGTACCTAATTATGAGCCATGGGGCTTGTATTTATAGGGATGGATTGATAGAATCCATGTTGAAGTAAACTTGTAAAGAGATAAGATGTAATCCTATGAGAATTATATCTGTTAAGGAGCCCTTGTTTGACTTGAAGTGGTGTAGTTGGTTACAATCCTGATTGAATCATGAATGTATAATCCTTGTTGTATAAGGACTGTATAATCACGCTGGCCTAACGCCGAGGAACTTAAATGTTTTACCTCGGCCTTGGCAAATAGGCCGAGGTGAATGATTCTGTTTTCTCGTCATTTGGTGATTGGCCGACAAGTATATATGCCGGGGTAAATGATTTTGTTTCCTCGTCACAGTGATGAAATGTCGAGGTAAGAACTTTTCTCCCCTCGTCACTTGCGACATGACGGCCCAAGCATGGTGTCATAAGGCCGAGGTAAACGTTCCTCGGCATACGTGGAAGACCTTACTCGGCCCTGATACTTGGCTATTTAGATAATATTCATGGCCCAATCCAATTAGGCCCAGCTCGAGCAAGCCCATGTTCGTATCTCGGTTTATACCGTTCAGTGGCCCCCGACTTTCTAGCTCGGCTTAGGACGAGTAGAAAGTCTCCTCGTCCTCGGCTATGGGATACGAACAGGTTTACCACGCGTCCTCGGTGTTGTTTCCTGTAACTGACGGTTGCTATTCTGATGATTACCTGGGGCCCCCCAGTCTTGTCACGCTCGAAAGCGTATATGCATTTAATTCTTGGGGCGCCTTACCCGTTTTTCCTCTTTACCCATGGGTTTGACCCGATTAAGGGGTTATAAAAAGCTAAAACCCTTTCATTTCATTCTTTACAAACCCCATTTATTCGAGAGCAAAGGCAAGAGAAATCTCCGGCAAACACAGCGTTCATCCTTTCCAGATTCCGGCGAACACGATCTGTGAGCACCCCAACCCGGGACCTAACACGTGTCCCGAGCTAAGGGAGCTCAAACTAAGACAATCCATCTAGATTTTTAAAACATTTATTTGCCTTTAAAGAAAAATCACTTTTCAAACTTACAATTTTAAAATCAATTAGTAATATCTCTACTTAGAGGAAATCCAACCATAACTTTAATAAACCGATATCTAATCAAATACATTGGAAACCTTAATTAACATCTGTTTAACAAAAGGGTTTTCCATACAAAATATAAAAGAGGAATACTTAACCAATACTCCTAACAACCCACTCCTATACTTAACTTGTCAAGTCCCAAAAGCAAAAGTCCACAATGAAATCCCCGGCCTCACTGGTTCGGGTCACCTGTCTCGGAATCTAAAACAAGAAGGGAGAGGGGTGAGAATAAATCTCAATGAGCTATTATGATATGCAGCAAGATGCCATACAAGATGCAACATGTAGCATGGCAACACTTAACACATTAGGAAAGCGGTAAACACCTTACGTTACCTCATTTTACCTTTTCCCGTCTGAACAATAAGTCGTACAACGTGGGAGTAAAACTCCACTCTTTGGTGAATTGCCTCCAGCACATTCACCTCTTATAGGACTCATACCCCAGAGATCCATATAAGAAAAGATATCTATGATATAGAGTATCCAACCATAACATCGTCCCTCCTTACAACGGTTGCAACAGGTCTGTAAAGGCTACTTATCACTCAAGACATACAGTAGCACGGCCCCACCCCGTGGCCACAGAGTGGGGAAGGGTCACCGGTATGATGTACCTTCAATCACTTATTGAACAAATCAATAATTGATTGGCATCCATCATACCCACCCGAACATAATACGCCCAAGCACATGGTAGTTACTTGAGATAAATCCACAAAACGGGATAAACAATATAGCAACATGGTAAAATATACTCATGTTCAATCCAACATCATAATGCAACATTTAAGTAATACACTATGCATAGTATCATCAATAAATATGAATGATAACAAATAAATCCACAATTGGGATAACCATACAACCACATAATAAACATATCCACATATTGGGATAACAATATAATCAACATGCCATATAATCCACAATTGGGATGTCACACCAACATATAACACATAATCCACACAATAGGATACCACATAACAACTTACCAAATAGTCCATACTTTAGGATATTAAGATAACCATAATATCAATAATTCCATACTTGGACACAATGCCACAAGTGATACCTATGGCTTCTACACCATTGCAACTATTCACTAAAGATAGGGAGTGAGGCTACTATCTATCATAAACCACTCTTACATAGTCATTATACGACCTTGAATAACATTTATTAGAGTTCAAATTCTATTTCCCAAATTGGAACTATTTTGGTGAAGTCACAAATCAAACCTATCAACCATTTTCGGGGCAATATTTAAACTACTTCCACAATTCCATTTTGATCACTTAAGATGTCATTGAGTAGCCAAAGTATTCTACTTTAATCTAGGTTAAAGAGATTTCATTTTGGTCCGAGTTTGATTAGGTTTGAGCAGCTCTAAAATTGATACTTTGAAACCAGGCCAGGGCACGACTCGTCCCCCAGGGCACGACTCGTGCCCTCGACCTTCCCTCGAACCTCCGGCGTCCCCAGTAAGGCACGACTTCCCTTTATCCCTAGTCACGACTCGTCCCCATCCAAGGCACGACTCGTGCCACAGGGCACGACTCGTGCCCTGAACCCAGAATTCAGAACAGACTAAAATTCCTTCAGCAACCTAAATCAAATTGTTCCAAACTAAGTTTCCCTTATTTCGTGAACTTAGAAAGGCTTACTAAACTTCATACTTTTCATATTAAATCATTTAAACCCCAAGATAACATAAACCTAAGTCATTTACAACTTGATTTTCCACCCAATTTATTACCACATCTCAAGTTAACTCTTTCTAATCTAATCTCCACCCATTTTCTTATACTCTTTAACACTTCCATGAACAATAACATTTTTCTATAACATTAACCCATTTTTCTTGTACTCTTAATCACTTCTTATGAACAACAACATCCCATAACATTATTTAATTCCTCAACTCCAAGAAGGTCTCCAAGGCATCCCATAACCATTATAACAAAATAATAACAACAATAAATTCATGAGCATATAGAGGAAGGAAAGTCATAATAACTCACTTGGATTTGCAAAGGAATGTGGATCTTTCTAGCTAGATGAGTTCCCCAAGATGAACCCACTTCAATGGTGCTCCTAGACTTGAATTTGGTGAGGTATTTGTCTTGGACTCAAAGCTTGGAAGGAGGCTTCAATGGAGTCTCTCTATTTTTTTCTAGGTTGAAGAAGGGTAGTGAATGAGAATGAGGGAGAAGGGAAAGTTGATTGAAGGAGGAAGAAGTAGTGTGAGGAGGAGTAGAAAGGGGGGGGGGGCCGGTTGGAGGAGGTAAGGGGGAGAGGAGAGGGAAACACTTGGAGGATTTGGAGTGAAGAGGGAATTGGCCCCCCTCTTCAAAAGGCTTTCAACACAATTTAAATCCTTCCCCCTAAATATTTAATCTACTCATTTTAACCTCCTCTCACTATTTATCTATTTCTATTTTTATTACTCCCCAATATTCTTTATTTAACAACCAATAAATTCTCAAGAGGTTCCAAGTTCACTTCTCACCCAATTTATCTTAAATTAAGAATTTAAAGACATAATTGATCACATAAAATAAATAAAAATATTAAAAGCATTTAATATAATATTAAAAATTGATGCCTAGGGTTGGGGTCGTCACACTCACTCCCCCTTAAAGAAAATTCGTCCCGAATTTGGCTGTCGCTTACCCTAAGGATCAAATAGCAAAGGTTACCTTCCACACCTTCTAACTTAACACTTTTCCACTAGATTTCTCAATGGTATAATTCCACTATACACTTTCTTAACCCGAATACTCTAGGACTTCACTCCCCAATTAGTCTCTTCAACACTATGATTTTTCCAAGATTTTCCAATTTCATAAGTAATGTGATACTACAACTTAATATCCCGAGAATACTATACCATCATCACTAACCCGAAATTTCACGACCTCAAAGAAAGTATATTCAAATAAAAGTATTACATCTTATGTCTCCCAATACATTACGATATCACATTTAAACTTCAAATACTCTATAAACTGCCCCAAATCGGTCTATAAGTCAACTCACCAACACTTCCTAAAACTTCAAATGGATTAACAAACTTTGGCGCTAAATTACCTTAGACCTTGCTTCTCCAATTTCACCCCAACAATTAGAGATCAATATTTTCTTCCCTAACAACGCCTCATACGGTTTTATCTTAAGCTAGAATGTAAACTCACTAAGGTTACTTAAACTTCTCAAGTTGAAAGGAAAATCCGTCACACAACACAACCTATTCCTCAAAAATTTGGTATTCTTTAAACCTCTTCCTTTCGACTAACTAAATCTTTCAACTCTTAGGATCGGTAACTAACCCCAAAAAGAGAACTTCAAAAGATAAGATTCCATTTAAATTACACAACCAATTGTAACCGCTCTCGAAAAATGATAAGAAATTTTCGCTCCATCTAAGTTAACTTCCTCGAAACGTACGCTATCTCTTCCCCATTTTGCCTAACACCACACCTTGATCTCCCGGAAATACATACTTAAAACTTCACAAGATTCTCACGTCCACTAGGTAAGGTAAGAGTCAACCTATTTTCCATCACTAACAATATGATTCATCCTCATCACAACCTACACCATTTATACGCCCTTTAGATTCAACCAAAGTAATGACCTTACAATTCTTAAGGGTTCATTAAATTTCTTAGGCAGTACTTGCTAATCTCAAAGATCACGGACTCAACCTCACAAGATCCTTGGCAACGCCCGAGTTTAAGACTATAGAACCCAAAATTTGTAATCCTCTCGAGCTAACTCATACTAGCTAAACTTTGCATACAGGGACTCCTCACAAGGTATCATCAACCCAACTTCTCAAATTATTTTTACAATCTTCCCGAAACTTTAATTAACAAAGATATCATCAATTCTAATTACCCTAAAGCCATCAAAATAAGAATTACAATTCTGCTTATCCTACTCAGAACCAACACAACAAAATATACCAACGAAAGCACATTTAACATTTACTCGCAACTAGCACATAAAATTTTGGAAAAGACTCCCTAAGCAAGTCTAGCATATACCAATTACTCTTCACATCTTAATTCAAACTTTCGCCCTAAATATCCGCATATAACCAGAATTTCACATTTAAGGTTCACCTATAACAAATACCAATATAAGCAGTTTAAGCATGGAAAAAGGAGACTCACTTATTATGATAGTCTACCATTAAACAACAACTACTTAACCCTCCAGGTCAAGTATATCTAAGAATCGTAAAATAATAACTATACCATTTCAATCGGCAATACATGCTCACCATAACCACATAACCATCGTGGTAAACCAAAGAAGGTTCGAGGTATTCCCTCATAAGAGCGTAATCCTCTAACAATAAAACAAATTCTCAACAATGTATGTCACATGTAAGCAAAATTTGATCCCAATTATAAATGATATGCGGCCAAGGATCTATAAAATATGACCCCTAACTTTTGAGACAGGAATATACCTCTAGCGACCTCTCGAGGGACCTATCTCTCCTGAAACCGAAACACCTACTCGACCATAGACCTTCTCTCTCGGCTCCCCTTCGCTATCTCTCTTGGTACCACCTCTTTGTCGTCCACCTTGCTGACTGCTGCCTGAAGCTCGTCCCCGCTGCAACCTTGGGCAATTTCTTCTAAAGTGTCCTATCTCTCCACAATTAATACACTTGCCTTGCTTACTCCAACACCGATCTTCGGTATGTCCAACCTTCTTACAAAATTTACAAATCATCCCATACTGTTTGGATTTTGGCCTAGATGAAGGAGCTACAACAAACTCTCCTCTCACACTTCCTGAAGTTAACGTCCTTGGCTGTCCTCTAATGATTTTGGATCCTTGTCCTAAATACTTTGGCTTGTTTCCAATCCCACTTCCGGATCTTCCACTATTTTCCTCAATGTCCCTTTCGATCTTATATGCCTTATCTATGGTACATCGATACTCGATGGGAACCGTCAATCCATAATTTCTCCCTAAACTCGCTCCTCAAACCTCGTTACAAACTTCGAACCCTTTTCACTTCATGCGATACCAAATGAGGGCAACACTTAGCTAATTCCTCAAACCGGACTGAATACTTATCTACCGTCATGTTCCCTTGTTTTAGTCTTAAGAATTCAATCTCCTTCTTATCCCTTGTAACCATCGAAACGAAATAATCCTCGAACTGTTTGGTGAAATTATCCCAAGTCTGGGGCGTATGATCCCGCTCCCAACTTTCCTTCAACTTCTGCCACCACTGATCAGCTGGACCTTCAAGCTTGAAAACGGCATACCTAACTTTCTCTTCGTTGCGACTTTCTATAACCTTGAAAATCTTATTCATTTCTGCTAACCAATTTTCTGCCTTTAACGGATTCGGATATCCATTAAAACTCGATGGATTCATCTTCACAAACCTTTCCCATCCATCACTTTGACATTCCTCAGGCTGAATCGGAACTGATCCTCTAGTCTCCATATCCTGTACAAACTTCCTGAATAATTTCATCATCTCTTCATCCTGAATTCCACCTATACCCAAATCTTCTTCAATTTCTAGAACTTTCCGCTGATCATCCTTGCTTCCGGCCATTAGAACGAACTCCTGCATTAAACACTCGGCGTTAATTACCACACATTCCCACTTAGTCTAGACATCTACCCTTGACCTCTAAACTAGGCTCTGATACCAACTGTGAGCACCCCAACCCGGGACCTAACACGTGTCCCGAGCTAAGGGAGCTCAAACTAAGACAATCCATCTAGATTTTTAAAACATTTATTTGCCTTTAAAGAAAAATCACTTTTCAAACTTACAATTTTAAAATCAATTAGTAATATCTCTACTTAGAGGAAATCCAACCATAACTTTAATAAACCGATATCTAATCAAATACATTGGAAACCTTAATTAACATCTGTTTAACAAAAGGGTTTTCCATACAAAATATAAAAGAGGAATACTTAACCAATACTCCTAACAACCCACTCCTATACTTAACTTGTCAAGTCCCAAAAGCAAAAGTCCACAATGAAATCCCCGCCTCACCGGTTCGGGTCACCTGTCTCGGAATCTAAAACAAGAAGGGAGAGGGGTGAGAATAAATCTCAATGAGCTATTATGATATGCGGCAAGATGCCATACAAGATGCAACATTTAGCATGGCAACACTTAACACATTAGGAAAGCGGTAAACACCTTACGTTACCTCATTTTACCTTTTCCCGTCTGAACAATAAGTCGTACAACGTGGGAGTAAAACTCCACTCTTTGGTGAATTGCCTCCAGACATTCACCTCTTATAGGACTCATACCCCGTGAGATCCATATAAGAAAAGATATCTATGATATAGAGTATCCAACCATAACATCGTCCCTCCTTACAACGGTTGCAACGAACCGTAAAGGCTACTTATCACTCGGTACGGCCGTTAGCGCACGGCCCCGCCCCGTGGCCACAGAGTGGGGAAGGGTCACCGGTATGATGTACCTTCAATCACTTATTGAACAAATCAATAATTGATTGGCATCCATCATACCCACCCGAACATAATACGCCCAAGCACATGGTAGTTACTTGAGATAAATCCACAAAACGGGATAAACAATATAGCAACATGGTAAAATATACTCATGTTCAATCCAACATCATAATGCAACATTTAAGTAATACACTATGCATAGTATCATCAATAAATATGAATGATAACAAATAAATCCACAATTGGGATAACCATACAACCACATAATAAACATATCCACATATTGGGATAACAATATAATCAACATGCCATATAATCCACAATTGGGATGTCACACCAACATATAACACATAATCCACACAATAGGATACCACATAACAACTTACCAAATAGTCCATACTTTAGGATATTAAGATAACCATAATATCAATAATTCCATACTTGGACACAATGCCACAAGTGATACCTATGGCTTCTACACCATTGCAACTATTCACTAAAGATAGGGAGTGAGGCTACTATCTATCATAAACCACTCTTACATAGTCATTATACGACCTTGAATAACATTTATTAGAGTTCAAATTCTATTTCCCAAATTGGAACTATTTTGGTGAAGTCACAAATCAAACCTATCAACCATTTTCGGGGCAATATTTAAACTACTTCCACAATTCCATTTTGATCACTTAAGATGTCATTGAGTAGCCAAAGTATTCTACTTTAATCTAGGTTAAAGAGATTTCATTTTGGTCCGAGTTTGATTAGGTTTGAGCAGCTCTAAAATTGATACTTTGAAACCAGGCCAGGGCACGACTCGTCCCCAGGCACGACTCGTGCCCTTGACCTTCCCCTGAACCTGGCGTCCCCAGTAAGGCACGACTTCCCTTTATCCCTAGTCACGACTCGTCCCCATCCAAGGCACGACTCGTGCCACAGGGCACGACTCGTGCCCTGAACCCGTAATCTGAGCAGTACTAAAATTCCTTCAAAGAACCTAAATCAAATTGTTCCAAACTAAGTGTCCCTTATTTCGTGAACTTAGAAATGCTTACTAAACTTCATACTTTTCATATTAAATCATTTAAACCCCAAGATAACATAAACCTAAGTCATTTACAACTTGATTTTCCACCCAATTTATTACCACATCTCAAGTTAACTCTTTCTAATCTAATCTCCACCCATTTTCTTATACTCTTTA
This sequence comes from Adenophora triphylla var. japonica, assembly GCA_022495995.1. Taxonomy (NCBI): domain Eukaryota; kingdom Viridiplantae; phylum Streptophyta; class Magnoliopsida; order Asterales; family Campanulaceae; genus Adenophora; species Adenophora triphylla. The sequence continues at coordinate 108,993 of JAFEMH010003417.1, forward strand.
ACACTTCCATGAACAATAACATTTTTCTATAACATTAACCCATTTTTCTTGTACTCTTAATCACTTCTTATGAACAACAACATCCCATAACATTATTTAATTCCTCAACTCCAAGAAGGTCTCCAAGGCATCCCATAACCATTATAACAAAATAATAACAACAATAAATTCATGAGCATATAGAGGAAGGAAAGTCATAATAACTCACTTGGATTTGCAAAGGAATGTGGATCTTTCTAGCTAGATGAGTTCCCCAAGATGAACCCACTTCAATGGTGCTCCTAGACTTGAATTTGGTGAGGTATTTGTCTTGGACTCAAAGCTTGGAAGGAGGCTTCAATGGAGTCTCTCTATTTTTTTCTAGGTTGAAGAAGGGTAGTGAATGAGAATGAGGGAGAAGGGAAAGTTGATTGAAGGAGGAAGAAGTAGTGTGAGGAGGAGTAGAAAGGGGGGGGGCCGGTTGGAGGAGGTAAGGGGGAGAGGAGAGGGAAACACTTGGAGGATTTGGAGTGAAGAGGGAATTGGCCCCCCTCTTCAAAAGGCTTTCAACACAATTTAAATCCTTCCCCCTAAATATTTAATCTACTCATTTTAACCTCCTCTCACTATTTATCTATTTCTATTTTTATTACTCCCCAATATTCTTTATTTAACAACCAATAAATTCTCAAGAGGTTCCAAGTTCACTTCTCACCCAATTTATCTTAAATTAAGAATTTAAAGACATAATTGATCACATAAAATAAATAAAAATATTAAAAGCATTTAATATAATATTAAAAATTGATGCCTAGGGTTGGGGTCGTCACACGATCTTTCCGGCGACGTTGCTTTTTGTTGCGATTCCATTCATTCCTTCACACTCAGGTATGAAATTCTTTCCCCTTTTTGCATTTCGCTTTTGATTTCAAGTTTTCTAGGGTGTTTTGGAAAGAATTTTGAATGTGTCAAGAAACACGAACCGCCATTGTTGAAGAATAGAGCTTTTCTTCATGAATCCAAGTTTTAAACTTTTGAATATTGAACGAACTCCCCCTTTAATCTTTGATTCCCCTTAGATGGCTCGTTCTTGGGATCATTCCCCCCGATTCCGCTATGGATATCACACTGGCAATCTAAGGGTATATCGGAGAGAGAGGGGACCTTGGATGATGCTGACCTTGGATGAAATAAGCAAGCAATTAAAAGGTTATGGCCGGACACGGTTATTCCTTCAATACCCAGATTCCACAAGAATAGATATGATTGAGTCCGGTTCACCCAACGTTATAGTTTTTGAGGATAGGGCTGAGATGATGGAGCACATCGAACTGTTCTACCCGGCCTCCAATCGCGAAATGCGTGAGCGTCTGAGAGGTACGGCTCCCTCCTCGGCCTTATGACATGACGAGGAGGGGAAACTCCCTTCCCCATCCTAAAATCAGCCATTGACGAGGTAACTAACTTTGTCCCCTCGTCTTTATGCAGATATGACGGGAAGAGAAGGAGTACCCTCCTCGTCTACTCAAATAGTTGACGCCTTCGTGGAAGGTGCCCAAGCTGACGGCCGCTTGGTACGAAGAAGGGAAAGCCGAGGTAAACAAAGGGAGAGGGCTCCCAAGCCTGGGGATCCTATGATCGAGAAGTTATATTCCAAGTACGGGGTGGATAGAACCGAGTACAAGTTAACTTATATGGGCAAGCTCGACCTCAAGACTGACAAGGAAGAGCAAAACTTCTACTACAACCAAGATTACATCCATCTTTATTTCAAACAGTTTCAACAGGGGCTTCGTCTTCCCTTGGACCCATTCATCAATGAGTTTTTGGATGACGTTAGGGCAGTGCCGGCCATGCTAGGAGCCAATGGCACTAGGGTTCTAGTGAGCTTCATTGTCCTCTGCCGTAGCCTAGGTTTTGAGCCGACCATGGGTGCTTTCCGTCATTTTTACGTAGTCCAAGTTATCAAGGAAAATTGGCTCGTAGTTATTAGGAGCGCCTCCAAGAAACCAAAGTTGCTTCTCCCCATGTCTAGCAAAGTTGCAGGCTGGGACAATCACGTTATCCGGGCCGAGAGCCGTCAAGGTTGGGAGTTCCAGCCTCCTTGCAAGGATCCCACTTCCTCCTTTCACGTCCAACAATATGAGTGGACCCAAGCTTTAATCAAGCGATTAGAGGAGTTTGCCGAGGTAGGGCTGCTCGACTGGAAGGCAGTTGAATCCTCGGATCATTACTATATCCAAGCTGGATTGATGCAGGGGCCAAAGGACGGGGTGGCTCCCCTCGTCACTGTCAGAAGAGGACGGCGTTTCAATGATTGGACGATACACCCCGGCTTAGTATTCTATGAAGATTGTACTAAGTGCAAGACCGAGCGTCCCCATGATCAATGTCTGAAAGCAATTGACATTGTTGGATGTAAACATTTATCTTTTTTACTCGTAATTTTTGCATGCTAATTCCCTCTGCTCGAACTTGACCATCTCTTCCTTGTCCTTACAGATTTAACCGCCGAGGAAGAAGCAGCCATAGCCATGGAGAGACTTAGTCCCCAGGAGCTGGTAAAGAGGAAGAGGAAGCAAAGCAAGAAGTCTGCTTTGGTGGAGAGGAGAGAGGAAACCAATGCTCGTAACTTGGTTCTGAACGTTCAAGGTGACAAGCCCCTTCCCCTCTTACTGCACGATGATGCTAATGCCGAGGGTGCAGCATCCGAGGAACGGGTTGAGCCAACAACTGGAGATGGGCTTAACCCTCATGTCGAGGCCGAGGAGGTGGGAGCCGAGGAAACCGACCTCGTCCAAAGGAGATCTGGCTCCAAAAGAGCCCAAGCTGTTAGTGCCGAGGAGCCTGCAGCTAAGCGAGCAAGTGTCAGTGGGGCTCCCAATGTTGAGGCTCCTCCTCCCTTAACCATCCAGAATATCAAGACTGATGAAGAGGCCGACGAGCTCGCTAAGAGTATGGCCATCAATGTTCCCCGTCTTAGGGGCCTTCCTTTACAGATCAGGGAGGGTCCCTTGGTGAGATTAGGCCGAGCTCCCGTACAGAGGGCTATGGATGAGGAGACCTATGAGGCCCTCGTCAAAGAGGCTCCAAGTGAGGATGTCTTGCTCTGCCGCAAAGGGCTCCTAATCTCCGAGGTAAATGTCTCTTTTTCCTCGGTTATTTTAAATCTGAAAGTTGCTTGAATTTCTAACATTGATTTCTCTTTCAGTTGGCTTCCGTCACGGCGTACGAAAACGTCTTGGCCAAGACCAAAGCTCGGCGCCTGAATGAGGCCAAGAACGCCCAGGCAAAGAGTGCATCTGATAAGGCCTCCTTAGTCAAACTTCTGAAGTCCAAGGATGCTGAGCTCGATGCTGCTAAGGCCAAGGTTGAGGCTGAGGTGAAGAGGGCCGAGGAAGTGAAGATTAAAGCCGAGGAGCATCTCCGGCTGAAAAATGAAGAGCTTGCTACGGCAAGGAAAGAAAAAGCTGAGGTCCAAACTAGGGCCGAGGAAGCCGAGCCCGTGCAGAGGGTCGGGAAGCTACCCTCCCGGCTAGGGAGGAAGAGGCTGTTGCTCGGTTCAAGGAGAGCTCGACCTTCAAGGATTTGATGATGGCCAGCTCGGCCTTTAAGGATGCTGTGGACGAGCAGACGGCCACCATGTTTGAAGATGGTTATCTTCACTTGGCCCGAAGCATCTTGGCTGACCCCTCCACCGGCTTGGACATCAACAAGGTTGCTCAGCTGATTTGCCGGGACCAATATGCCGAGGAAGTCAGGGCTCTCCACCACCTGGTCCCTTTTTCTGAAAGCAACTTGGAAATAATGGCAGCCAAGGATGCTCAAGCATGCAGGGAAGTGTGGAGGCCGGCTTCTGTCGTCCCCGGTAATATAAAAGACTTGGTGGAGGCGATCCAGGATGCGGAAGAGCCTGAGGCCATGGAAGCTGAGGTGGAAGGAGGGGCTGAGAAGACTAATGCCCTTACTGAACAAACGGTCCTTCCTCCCCCCGGCTCCATTACTGAGGAGTGGCTCGAGAAGTCTTTTGATGACGAGCAGCAAACTTAGGATATATTTTCTTTTCTTTGCTTTTTGTAATAGACGATAGGACTTGTAATTCTCTTTGAACATCAATGAAAAATCCTTTTGTCATGATTCGTGTTATTTCAATAACTTGCTTATATTTTTGTATGCTAGGCAGAGGCACTAGACTTAAGAAGGTGGGATCCAAGGGGGGTTCCTTGCTCCCTAATTGTTGAGCAAGTGGTTAGGCCGAGGAAGGACTCCTTGGCTTTAACTATACTCTAAGTTATTCAAGCCGAGGAAGGTTTCCTTGGCTTTGAATGTGTTGTAATCCTGAATCAAGGTGGACCCTTGTTAGGATGTACGGTAAGTCATTAGGCCGAGGGGGACCCTCGGTCTTAGCTGTTGGTAATCCTGAATCAAGGTGGACCCTTGACAGGATGTGTTAAGCCATTAGGCCAAGGAGGACCTCGTCTGGGCCGTTGGTATCCCGAGTCAAGGTGACCTCGACAGACGTGTTAAGCCATCAAAGCGAAGGATGAGACCCGTCTCCGCCGTTGGTATCCCGAGCCGCCGACCTACGATGTGACGTGTTAAGCCAAGCGTGAGGACCCTTCGGCCGTGGTATCCCGAGTCAAGGCTGCCGAAGACCCTCGTCAGCCGAGGAGTGACCCTTGGACTCGGGCGTTGGTATCCCGAGCCGCGGACCCGACAGATGTGCTGCTCATCGTGCCGGTGGAGACCCTTTGCCAATCCCGAGTCAAGGTGGACCTCGACAGATGTGTTAAGCCATTAGGCCAAGGAGGACCTCGGGTCTGGCCGTTGGTATCCCGAGTCAAGGTGGACCTCGACAGATGTGTTAAGCCATTAAGCCAAGGAGGACCCTTGGTCTTGGCCGTTGGTATCCCGAATCAAGGTGGACCCTCGACAGATGTGTTAAGCCATTAGGCCAAGGAGGACCCTTGGTCTGGCCGTTGGTATCCCGAGTCAAGGTGGACCTCGACAGATGTGTTAAGCCATCGTGCAAGGAGGACCCTTGGTCTTGGCTATTGGTATCCTGAATCAAGGCGGACCCTTGACAGGATGTGTGTTTAGAAGAGTCGGGAATAAAGTCCTCGTCTCCTGATGTCTGTGTGAAGAGTTGATAGTTGCTTTGCGTGTTGGAAGAAACTGCCGTAAATCGAAATGCGATTACATCGAACCGCAATCCTATCAACTAACAAAAATAAAAGACAGAAATAAGAAACTAATCTACCGTAAAATAAACTAGACTAGTGATAATATTTTCTAAGGTTGTCGGAGTGCCACGGATGCTTGAGGTCCTTCCCCTCCTTGGTCTTCAATCCGTAGGTCCCTTCTCGAATGACTTGAGTGATGATATAAGGACCTTCCCAATTTGGGGAGAGTTTGTTCTCGTTCTCGCCTTCCGACCGCAGCTTCAATTTTTCTAAGTACCCAATCGCCTACTTGGAATACTCTTCTCGATGACCCTCTTGTCGTGATATGCCTTGGTCCTTTGCTTGTAATTCACCATCCTCATCTCGTGCAGCCTAGTCGTTTCTCATCTATCGATCCAGGTCTAGGAGCCTATTGACCTTGTTGACTTGCTCATCGTAATGGGAGTTTCTTACGTAGGGATGGCCATCTCCGCCGGTGCCATAGCCTCGTAACCGAAGGTTAGTGCGAATGGGGTTTCCCTGGCCCCCCTCGGTGGTCAGGCGAATGCCCCATAAGGCTAGGGGAAGTTCGTCCAACCATCTACCCTCGCGTCCTCAAGGTTCTTGGTAAGGGCGGTTAGGACCAGCTTGTTTGCCGCTTCGCTTGGCCATTGCCTTGTGGTCTCGCTAACCGAAGATTTTGCATGGCGGACTTTTACCCTTCCCAACTCAGAAGTGAATGCCGTGGAGAATTGCAGTCCACGGTCGAGACGATTGTATGTGGAAGGCCGAATCCGCACCCGATGTTGTCATGGACAAAGTTGATCGCGTTCTCTTCCGTTATCTTGGCTAATGCCTTGGCTTCTATCCACTTGGAGAAGTAATCAACAGCTACTATCACGTACTTGCAATTACCACGGGCGGGAGGGAAGGGTCCGATGATGTCGATCCCCCACATATCAAATGGCCACGTAGGTATTACAAGTGTTTGCTCAACTGCCGGTAGTCTAGGAATGTCGAGAATCTTTGGCACTTGTCGCATTTTCTAACATAGGCGTGTGCGTCTTCCCTTAGGTTTCGCCGCAGTAACCTAGCGATATGATCTTGTCGCCTAAGGTTCCTGCCCCGGGTGTCCTCCGCAAACGCCTTCATGTACTTCTGCCAAGAGGTTCTGAATTTCCTTGGGATAGACACACCTTAGCAGGGGCTTCGTGAAAGATCTTCGGTAGAGGACTCCGCTTATTACCACGAACCTTGGAGACCTCTTCTTGATGACTTTAGCTTGAGCTTCATCTTCAGGAGTTTCTCCTTCTCAATGTATTCAATGTAGTCATCGATCCAAAGATCTATCTTCTCCATCTAAGAGCATGACTTGTAGTCTTTCGTATGCAGTGTTCCTCGGCATAAACTACATATGGACTAGTCTTAGACACATCCATGGTTGCCGCTTTGGAGAGAACGTCTCGCGACTTGGTTATCTTCCCTGCCAATCTGTTTGAGCTCGAAAAATTCCATCTTCTTCGTCATATCTAGGACCAGATCTCTATACTTGGCAAGGGTGGGGTCTTGGGCATTATACTCTCCTTTTACTTGTTTGACAACGAGTTGGGAGTCGCAGAAAGCCGCCACCTTAGTCGCTCCATAAAAGGAGGCTAATTCGATGCCAAATATTAGAGCTTCATATTCCGCTTGATTATTTGGAGGCGTGGAACTTGAAACGGATGGCGTCTTGAGTAGTAAACTCTCCTTTCCGGGCTTGCTAATACAATTCCAGCCTCCGCTTCTTTCCTTTGTGGCTGATCCGTCCGTATACACGATCCAACAGTTGGGTGGGAGTTCAATGGGAGAGTCTTTATCCTCTGGTGCATTTTGCTTCCGAGAGGTGGGGAGATGCTCACCCATAAAGGCAAAGCCTCTCAACCATGAAGTCAACCAAAGGCCGCGCCAGAGGGTCTTCCTTGGTTGGTAAGTGATATCAAACTCAGCGAGAGCGATGGACCATTAAGGAGACGCCTGAGCCGTCCAACTTATGTAGTATCTTCTTCAACGGTTCATTTGTGTACACGGTGATAGGATGTGCGTAAAAATAGGCACGTAGTTTCCTCGATGCAATGACTAGTGCGTATGCTATCTTCTCCACATTGAAGTATCTCGTTTCCACGTCTGACAAGGCCTTAGAGACATAGTAGACATGCTTTTGAACTCCTTCATCATTCCGAACTAAGGACAACCAAGGACATAAAGATGATCAAAGGCAATAGGAAGACTTATAACATCTCACCTAGAGCCTGATCGCTAAGCAAGGGAGGGGAACCCAAGTACTCCTTCAACCGGAGGAATGCTTCTGAGCATTCAGAGTCCAGAGAAGCTCTTGGTTCCCTTCAATACCTTGAAGAAAGGCAAAGGACTTTTCAAATGGATTTGGCGATGAATCTTCCAAGGGCCGCGATTCTTCCATTAAGTCTTTGAACCTCCTTGATGGTGGCAGGTTCCTTCATGTCAACGAGCGCCTTTATTTTTTCTGGGGTTTGCTTCAATCCCTCTTTGAGATACCATGAAGCCTAGGAACTTTCCACTGTTACCCCAAACACGCACTTGCTTGGGTTTAGCTTCATGTTATTAGCTCGGAGGTTGTGAATTGTCTCTTCCAGGTCGGGAACGTGATCGCCTTCCTTGGTCTTTATGACCATGTCATCAATATAAGCTTCCATGTTGCGACCTATTTGGCTTGCAAAAACTCGATTCACCATCCGTTGGTATGTAGCACCCGCGTTCTTGAGCCCAAAAGGCATCATGATGTAACAAGTAATTTCCCTGTGTGTTTGGAAGGCCGTCTTCTCAATGTCCTCTTCCGCCATTTTTATCTCGATGATAGCCTCGAATAGGCATCTAGGAAGCCGAGAGTTTGGTGTCCAAGAATGGAATCAACCAACTTGTCAATTCTAGGGAGAGGATAGCCGTCCTTGGGGCAGCTTTGTTTAGATCAAGAAAGCTCCATGCACATACGCCACTTCCCATTTTGCTTTTTCACCATAACTACGTTGGCCAACCAAACGGGTACTTGACTTCACGAATTATTCCGCGCTAAGTAATTTCTCGCACCTCTTCTTTTATAGCTTCCTCCTTGTCCCTTGCAAAATTTCTCCTTGTCTGGGAGATAGTCTTTGCCAAAGGATCAACTTCCAGGCGGTGGAGGGCTACTTCTTCATTGATCCCCCTCATATCTTCGACTCTCCAAGCAAAGACGTCAAGACTGCTTTTCAAGAGGGAGATGATTTTTTCTTTCTCTTCTGGAGATAATTGGCCCCCGAGCTTGATTTTTTGTTCAGATAGTCGATTGATGACTACCTCTTCCAGCTTCATCTACAAGCTTCATTTCAGGACCGTCACGGAATTCTAGAGACTCGATAATGATCTCTCTAATTCTTCTCCCTTCATTATCGTTCACGTTGAGGCCCTCTTCCTCCATAAGTTTATCAACATCTGGGAGACTGACCTTCCCTAGGTCGTGGTTGGCCCCCGAGTTCCCGGCCGTTGAAGAGAACAGGTCTTCCTCGGATACGGGCCGAACTATGCCTAGGTCATCTGCAATTTCTTGGACCATAGGATCTTCCTCGTGCAGTAGGACTATGCCTCGGTCATCTGCAATTTCTAGGACCACAGTTCGTCCTCATCCGCAAGCACCTCACGAATATAGCTCATTCTCGAGCTAGTTTCGGTGGTCTTCCGAGACTTTGAGATCTTGATGTTTTCCTCGGGGTATCTATCTCCACACTTTTAGATTTCTTTCGCTCTTCACGACATGTTCCAAGAAGTCTGGGGTGGCCCTCACACATCCAATCCCCGCCCGAGTGGGGAATTTAACTCGTTGGTGGGGAAGTGAGGCCACCATTCCCGTTTAGCTTGACTTGGAATGCCTATGATCGCATGGTAATCACTAGTCAAATCCATGACTACGAAATTGACTCGTGGCTTTGGCTAGGAAGGGATGATCACCGACTTCAAGTTCCACTCCACGCTCCCTTGGCTCCCACCTCGTGATTGGTGAATCCTTCTAGCCTTCCATGATAAGGTTCCAACATGGTGTCTTTCAAGCCCATCTCGTTGGAAGGCCGAATAATATAGGATGTCACGGGAGGCCCCCGTGTCAACGAGAAGTCTTTCGGATTCAACATTGTCTATTCGGCCCTTTATCACCAAGGGTTGTTCACGAGCCGCTCGGCTTCCACCCAACTCATTAGAGAGAAACTAATGACCTCTTCGCTTTATGGATCCAAGCAGAACATGGTATACTTTGCTCGCCTCGTGGATCTCGGTCCCTTAGTTTTCTCGGTAGAAGATACCTCTTCCCGTATCACATGCAACTTGGCCCTAGGAGGCCCGCGGTCTTCATCCTCGCTTTGTCGTCATCTTCACTTTCCTCTTCCTTCCGCTTCCGCTTGTTGTCTTTTTCATGACATAACGATCTAACTTTCCTTCGTCGACCCATTTTTGGATTATTTTCTTGAGGGCCCAACAACCCATCTGGTGTGCCCGTGGTCTTTGTGAAAATCACAAGATTTGTTCATGTTACGAGGGAATTTTGGCTTGTCATCATTGGATTAGGTGGAGGAAGGTTGACTCACCGCATGATTTCGTAGACGGGTTTTGTAAGAGGAGTGAATTCAAGCTTCTCCGTGCTCCTTGTTTTATTTTTCCCTTTGGAACCCTCGCTGCGTTTCCATTATCATTCGCGAGTGCCCGTCGCCTCGTTTCTGTTTTGTCGCCTCCTTTTCTTTGTTTTGTCCTCGGCCATGGAAATGGCATAAGCTACCTCAGATAGTTCGGACTTTGTTTGAGGTTCCCTGCCGAAAGTTCATAAACGAGGGGACCAGATTTTAGGCCGTAGTTGAAACAAACAATGACTTCCCTATCAGCCGAGGCTCTCTTCAACCCGGGTCCGCCATTTTTCTAACCGATTATAATAGCCGAGGGTGGTCTCTCCCTTTCCCCGCTCAATGTTGGCTAAGTCGGCCACTTATCTTCCTCTTACCAATGGTAGCAAAGTGGTCCAAGAACATTCTCCTCATGCCTCTCCAAAGAATCGATGCTACCTCTTTTAAGCTCACTAACCAGTCAAAGTCAGTTCCTGAGAAGGTGCTCGCGAAAGCTTTACAGAAAGGTGTCATCAAGAAGTGGTGAGGAGATTCATAGTTTGTTCAAAACTTTGCACGTGGTCTTTTGCATCAAAAGAGTGCCATTGTATTTTTCGAAATTAGGGAGCTTGAGGTGGGGATTAGGTGGAGTCGCAGCTATTCTCAAAGAGAATGGACGTGTTGCCCTACCATAATCATCGTCATTGAACTTCTTTCCCTCTCCATGTCATCCGCCTTTGCTTCAACAGCCTCCCATTGCTTGGTTTCCACTCCCTTGTCACCGCTTGAGCGGGTGCTTCGTTGGGAGCTTCGACGGATTTGTCCTCGGGGCGATCATTCACCCTACCGTGTTCGCGCCATGCCTCGGTGGCCGTCCCGCTTGGAAGGGGCCTTATCACGCTTCGGCCTGTGTCTTGCCACCAAGTATCATCCTCGTACGGTTCCGGGGTCCTTGGCCTAACAAACTCTCTATGCCGAGGACGAGGAGAATCCGGTCGACGAGCTCGTGGTGATGTGGGACGCCGAGGGGCCATGACGAGACGAGCAGGGGACAGGCGCCTGTTCAGGCTAAGTCTAGTTCTTAGGTCCCTGGAATTTACTTCCTCGTCCCTAGGAGTTAAGTGGCTTCTCAGGTCAACCACTCCGGTCCTTCTTCTTGCCGTCATGCCGAGGACGAGTATGTTCTCTGGGAGCTTGCCTTCGTAGTTCTCCGATTTTGAGGAGAGGAGCTCGCCGCTCATCCCGTCCCTTTTCGAGGGGGTTGCCCATAGCATGGCCTAATAAATTCAGCCATGGAATGCTCTGGGTCCAATTGCAAGAGAGCACTGTGTTTCATACATTCTTTGTAATGTCTCCATTTGCCTATGTAACAAAGAGCGTCGGTCAACGGGTTGACTTCCTCCCGCTGACCGGCGTCGGCATTCTTTGTTTTCTTCCTTCCTACTTGCTTTCCGCGGCACGAGTAGGACGAGGAAGCTCAAGCACCTTCTCCCTCGGCATTCACCTCGACCCTTGGAACGAAGGGTCATGGAGAGGGGAGGAGGGGCATCCGTCGAGGTAGAGGAGGAGGAGGAGGAGGCAGCCTCGGCTACGGTGTTCGCCCCATTCACCTGGGTTGGGTCCTCAGCCGTGACACTCGTAAAATATCCTTCCATTGTGAGTCAACAGCAAATTACCAAGTGTAAATTTTCCAAAAACCACAATTTCAATAGACCCAAATTTATGGCCAAAATTAGGGCAAATTTTGACCTCACACAAACAGCTAATTGTGATTTTTTCAACACCAAAGAATTCAAGCCAAACTGGGGCGGAATTTCACGTTAAAAACGCCTCCAACGGAATCTGGGTAAATTCTGGTTGAAACTTGCAGCTTCCGGCGGTTTCAAGAACAGAGTCCCAATGATTTCAGAAATTCCGTTCAATGAGAGAAAAATTCCGGCAAGAAAATTGGCTTTTAGCGAGCGTTTTCCAGGCCAAACAAAGCGTGTTTGAGTCGATTTCCCGGCAATGGAACCAATTGATGATGCCAAAATCGTCAATTCAGCCCCAAATCCAAGCGATGATTGCTCCGGTGATTGCAAGGCCTGAAAATAAGAGAAAACACGTAAACTAAGCCGGGGCGGATCCGGCTAAAGGCCCTCCGGCGTGAGAGTAAGTTCACGGTTTGTATATGAGAAAACAAATGGACAGAGTTTTCCCAAGGTAAAAAGTAACGTACCTAATTATGAGTCATGGGGCTTGTATTTATAGGGATGGATTGATAGAATCCATGTTGAAGTAAACTTGTAAAGAGATAAGATGTAATCCTATGAGAATTATATCTGTTAAGGAGTCCTTGTTTGACTTGAAGTGGTGTAGTTGGTTACAATCCTGATTGGATCATGAATGTATAATCCTTGTTGTATAAGGACTGTATAATCTGCTAGCCGGAACGCCGAGGAACTTAAATGTTTTACCTCGGCCTTGGCAAATAGGCCGAGGTGAATGATTCTGTTTCCTCGTCATTTGGTGATTGGCCGACAAGTATATATGCCGGGGTAAATGATTTTGTTTCCTCGTCACAGTGATGAAATGCCGAGGTAAGAACTTTTCTCCCCTCGTCACTTGCGACATGACGGCCCAAGCATGGTGTCATAAGGCCGAGGTAAACGTTCCTCGGCATACGTGGAAGACCTTACTCGGCCCTGATACTTGGCTATTTAGATAATATTCATGGCCCAATCCAATTAGGCCCAGCTCGAGCAAGCCCATGTTCGTATCTCGATTTATACCGTTCATATATAGTATTATTGTGGGACGCCCAAAAAAGGAAAATTTATATATTATCATGGGACGGCGGGAGTATTTATTAAAAGAATCAACACTTACAATAAGAACTTAATCTTACATATATTTATAAAATATGCTATTTACTTAAAAGTCTATTAACATTTTAACAAAAAAAAAAAAGTTGATAGTAGCAATAATAACTTTCTTAAAGTATTAAAGTATGAGGTTTCACATTAAAACCAATTGATGTTAAGGGGAGTGGCCCAAAATCTTTAAATATTATATGCAAGGTTCGTTAATTCTCAATATAATAATTCTCGATATGGGATAATATCTCTAACAAACTTCACCATAATCTAAATCAAACAGCAAAGTCTTTGGGACAAATTTGACACCGATGATCCTGTGCAGTAGTGCAGCATGTGATGCTGAAATCCTCTAACAGACTGCAATCGTGAATCCTACAAAAATTTAGAATTCATCTCATCCATCAAATTCAAAAGAATGCAAATATAAATTCACTGGCATCGATTGCAACAAGTTCGCAAGAGCGATGAGAAAAACTGTGCAGGAGGATCTGTCCCAGGACTATGGACTAGAACATAAACTAAAAATGCGGGATAATATTAAAGTCACAAAAATTATCTCAAAATTTGATTCATAAAACTGATGAGCCTGGATCAGTTAGACCGAATTTAAGCTCGGTCTGATCCAAAGGCCCAATATGATGTGGCATACCCTAGACCGCCCGAGTTAAGACCGCGGACAGATAGACCTTTAAGATCAAGATCGCGTTCCTCTCATGCCATCTCAGTCAAGACCGAAGGGATCCGGACCGTCAGCCAGGTGACCGCGGGAGTTGTGACCGTCCCATCCGTGCCCGCGTCAAATATCATTGATCGCGCCCAAGATGTTGACTGCGGTCTCATACCAGACTCCCGGTTATCTCACCAGACTCCCGGTTGTTACCAAATCTTATTGAGCAAGTTTACTTCCTGGCTCTGACATGCAAGTAGCAGGCTCACTCCCATCGCATTGAATGCGGCTCAGTCAGGCGCCTACTATCGCCATTAATGCGCCGCGCCAACTCTCCCCAAATACACGGCTCCCGTCCCTATCAGCGACATCCCCTCTGACAGTGAATCTTTCTTCACTGACAGAGCCAATCCGATGCGGACACGTGTATCTGGTCAAAGACTAAGATGCCCTTTAGGGCTGTCCTCATGGCTTACATCAACAAGCAGCTCACCATCACCTATAAATAGAAGACCTTTGTCCCCTTGAACAAGGTAAGTGCAAAATTGACATTGTAAGTCATTGTCTAAATCCTAAACCCTAAACACATACACACACACTCAAGATATTCCAAGTCTTATTCTCTGGTTATCATATCTCATTGATATCTTACTCTCACACCCGAGGGCCTGAGTTGGATTAACATTCGACTTTGACCTTAACGGTGCTCATTGCTGTGTTGTGATTCTAGGTACCACTCCATTCAAATATCCTACCAGATATCCTATCAACCATTCAGACCCCAAAAGCCTTGGCGTCATCAGTGGTTCCATTGCCGGGAACAATCATAATTTTCTCGTAAATCTGTGTCTGTCAAAACACCCATCGTGTTCTAAACAGTTACCGTCAAAAAGCCATTCTTTTTCAGCCTTTTTAGACAAAATGTCTAAAACCCTTAGAAACGCTGGTTTTCTGACGATAGAAGATAACCAAGCTTCCCCCTCACAAATCAACCCTTTGAGTCCACGCACCTCAGCCTTCAACAGGTTGGGGGGCCGTTCTCAAAGCATGAATAGTCTCTCCCATGCTCAAAGGGATCTGAAAAGGCTCGTGGATGAAACCAGAAAAGAAAAGGCCATCCAAATTACTAGCCCAAAAACTCCCAACACTCCTAAAACTCCCATCACTTCTCCAAACACTCCTATCACCCCCAGAGTTGATCCTCAAAAGGAGCGAAGCTCTGGCCACAAGGTCTAGGCTAGTAGCCGAGGCCATGGCCATTAACGATGCCCAACTGGAGTTAGTAGAGATTGAAGCAAACAGTGGAATCCCTCTCAAAGAAGGTTCGCAAAAGTTCTCTCAACGAGTCCCCACTTACTCGCTTGCTAGTCAAGCTAGGGGGACAAAACGGGTTGAGCTAACCTTCGATCGCGGACAGTCGGATAGGGGGGGGGGGTAGTGGAGATAGATGACGATGAAGAGAGAGGGGAAGAGGCTCAATCCAACCATCGTGCGAAATCCAAAGCCAGATCCATGGCTTACGCCAAGGGGAAGGCCGTGATTCCACATACTAAGAAATCCAAGATGGATGACAAGAATCACGAGTTTGTCAAGTTCATGCAGCAAATGTGGGAGACCCACCAGCAAACTGCCCAGAAGTGTGGCCGCACTATGGACGCATTTGCTGATAAGATTTCCCGGGCACCCATACAAAAAGGAAAACCACCCCAAATCGAAACATATGATGGCTCAAAAAATGCCAAGAGCCATAAGGGGCGGTTTGAAGGGCAGATGACCCTATTTTCTTCTGATGAGACAATAATGTGCAAAGCCTTGGCCGCAACATTCACGGGCAAAGCATTATCTTGGATGCTGGCCCTTAAGCCCAAGTCCATCAGAACCTACAACTAGTTCAGGCACCTCTTCCTAAATGCATTTGCTGGAGCAGGCAAGCCAGCACGGCCTAAGACAGACCTGTTCAGAGTCAAGCAGGCCGCAGCAGAGACCACAAAAAGCTACATCACTCGATTCAGAAAAGTGAGCGAGCAGATTGTAGACCTGTCCGAAAGTGACATTCGGTTCTGCTTTGAGGGCAGTCTCTTCAGTAGCTTCTTGAAGATAAACTTTGCCTCCAACCGGCCTAAGAGCGTGGAGGAGATGTACGAGCGAGCGTCTGCTATTGCCTCGGCCGAAGAGCCAAATGAGGCCGCTCCCCGCGGACCAGCAAAAGAGAGAATCGCTCAAGTCCAGGACGCGGGTCAGGGATCTGGACGCGACAATAACCAAGGAAAAAACCGTAGCCGCGGTACAGACAAGTTCCAGAAAATAACGGACGAGACAGTTTTCACTCCCCTCAATGATTAACGGGCAGCTATTCTGAGAACAATGGAAATTCCTCCTCCTCCACCAATGGACAGAAATCCAAACGAGAGGAGTAGGGCTAAATTCTGTGATTATCATAAAGACCACGGTCATAATACAAAAGATTGCTTCCAATTGAAAAGAATCATTCAGCAGAAGATCAACAATGGGGAGTTGACAAAATGGGTACATGGCCATAATGCAAATACTGTCAATAATGCCAATAATACCCAGCGGGCACGAACACTACGTGGCCCCGAAAGGAAGGAGAGAGAAAATGAGGACGAGGATGAGTTGGATACTTATGATATCAACTTTATTGGAGTAGAAGCTCCATCTAACAAACAACTCTCCCTCCAGATCAAGAGCCTATAGAAGGTCTTCTTGATTCCCACAATGGCTCCAGAAGAAGAGCAGGAAATAGGGTTCAAAAGGAGTGAACTTGCCTCCACCCTTTTCTATTCTACTCAACCCCTCACCATCCGCATAAGAATTGTCCGAGCAAACATCGGTCGAGTTTTGATTGATACGAGTGCGGCCAGAGACATCCTCTACTACCATACTTTAGTAGGGATGAAGATGACCGAGGCCCACCTGACTCCTTACACTGGTATGCTCGAGGTTCACGAATCACGCCGTCAGGGTGAAGGGGACAATAGAGTTCAAAGTAACTATTGGGCAGCCACCCCTGTAGAAAATAGCAAAAATCACTTTCATGGTGGTTGATCTTCCCTCCCAATACAATGCCATACTAGGCATCACTGCACAGGCCGCATTGGGAATAGTTGCTTCCGTTCCCCATCAAAGAGTCAAATTTAACACTCCGGGCGGAGTTGCAACAATAAAGAACCAGCCCGAGAGGTTCCTCCGGACGTTGGAGGAAAAAAGAATGGCAGAAAAAGGCCAAACTTCCTGCCCGCAGAAAGAGGGCGAGGATAAACGAACCAAGGGCAAAGCCAAAGAAATCATTCCGGCGCCCGTACTAGTTGGCATGCTTTTTTTTTCCATTCCACAAAGGTGGAGCTCAAGATGAGCAGAAAGGCAAAGAAGTTGGCCCCCATTGAAGGGGGATATATTGATCGAGAAAATCTGGGAGAAATAGATCGAGAGGTTATCTACTCTATGGCTGCACTCCCAGAAGCAAGAGCCAACCCCCCAGCAATTGAAATAGATTCCATCCATAACCGTGAAGTCAGCGACCTCAGGCCTAACGATGAGCTCGAGGAAGTGGTAATCAATTTCCACTACCCCGAAGCTTGATTAAAGGCCTGGGGAAATTCGCCGGAGGAGAGGAGGATCTTGATAGAATTCCTCTGAAAAAACTGTGATGTGTTCGCATGGAGGGTGGAGGACATGCAGGGAATTAGCGAGGATGTGATCCTCCACAAAATAAACGATGACCCCACCTTCAAGCGAATTCACTAGAAAACGAGGTACTTCTCTCCGGATAAGGATATAGCGATCAAGGAAGAGGTCGAGAAGCTGCTTAAAGCGGGGATAATAAAAGAAATATCTTATCCTAAGTGGCTAGCAAACGTAGTCATGGTCAAAAAGGCCAATGATAAATGGAGGATATGCGTTGATTTCAATGATCTCAACAAAGCATGCCCCAAAGATTGCTTCCCTCTTCCTCGCATTGACCGTTTGGTAGGTTCGATAGCCGGACACAGAGTTCTCAGCTTTATTGATGCATATTCCAGCTATCACCAAATAAAAATGGCTCCCGAAGACGTCTCCTCAATAGCTTTCATCGCTGCGGGCAAGACGTACTGCTACACAATGATGCCCTTTAGGCTGAAAAATGCAAGAGCCACCTACCAACGGATGGTTAATATTGTCTTTAAAGACCAATTGGGCAGAAACCTTGAGGCTTATATTGATGACATGGTCATAAAGACAAGAGAAAACTCCCACGAGCTTGACGTGGAGGAAACTTTCTCTAACTTGTGCCGCAACAACATGAAGTTAAACCCCCTGAAATGTGCATTTGGGGTCAAAGCGGGCAAGTTTCTCGGATTCATGGTCAATCGGCGAGGAATTGAAGCTAATCCTGAAAAAATCCAAGCGCTCTTGGACATAAAGCCTCCTGCCTGCGTGAAAGATGTGCAAAAGCTAAACGGGCGCATCACCGCACTAGGCCGCTTCATCTCACGGACTGCATAGAGATGCCTCCCCTTCTTCAAAACTCTAAAAAGGGGGAAGAAAGCTGACGAGTTCACATGGAGCGAGGACTGCGGTCAAGCTTTTGAAGAGTGAAAGAGATGTTGGGTTTCGAGGGTCCATGCGCAGCGGAATAATGCAATAACTCGAAAAACCCCAAGCCCTAGAATCCGTTCTAGATGATTAATTAAGAAAAGATGAAATAGAAATACCAACCTTGAATGCTTTTGCCTTTGATAAACTTGACCCGACTCCAGATTGAACGACCTTGTTAATCCTTGATGAACGAACGGGAATCACGAACTAAAGATCTTGACAAGCGAAGATCCTCTATGTGTATCCACGCGAAGAACGAACCCTAGAACTCTTCTAGGAGGATTGCTAGATCCTATTGATTGAAACACCTTTCAATCAATGAAGAACAATGGATTTGGTGGTGTTTTATTCTCAATTCTCAATTGAAATCTCTCACTCTTGGTGTTTCTCTCAAGCCAAAACGTTCTAATGACGGCTAGGGCAACCAGGGGCAAGAATTTATACGTTACAAATAAAAGCCCTTTGCGAAAACCCTAAAATTAGGTCATTTACGTATCAGTCCAGGCCCGACGGGACGAATCGTCCCCCAGGGCACGAGTCGTCCCCTTTGCACACCCCACTGATTCTGGCGTCCCCTCAAGAGGCACGACTTGGCTTTGCTCACGGGACGAGTCGTCCCTTTGGGCACGACTCGTGCCCCAGAGCATGAGTCGTCCCTCGGGACCCCCTGCGAATCATCCGTCCCCTTTATGGGGAATAGTTAGTTCGAGGCCCGGGACAGTCGTCCCCTGAGCATAGAGAACCCATATTCTTCATTTTTTTGACAATTCGTTCGATGCGTGTGACCCCATAGGACCATACTATGTTGGCAATGAGTCCGATCACATCGATCCTCATAAGACATGAGCGGACTCTAGCAAGCCATCATGCCTACCCAAATAGTATAATATCAAGTTCGATTTTCCTATATAGAACATATCACAATCCCATTGTCACACGATGTTATATTGAACATGAGTCATGGTCCACGTCAACTCATATTGTTCAATGCTTTCTCGTTATCAAGTAAATTGATTAATCGAATGACATTAATCACATTAATTCATTCGGGCATGGCCATGCACTACATCAATCTTACTTACGAGTGGCCTAGCAAACATATCTCTTTACGAGGGACAATTTCCATCTTGACTTATCATTCTTCCCAACAAGAATCATACCATGCCAATGATAGCCCTTATTGTCATCCGGTTAAAGACAACGTTAAACTATATCAAACATGATATTCATCGAGCGGAAGACGATGATAATCTCGAGTCGAAGGATATCAATGATATGACTATATGAGATTTAATTATGACATTTGACCATGACATAAATCTCATAATGGGTCAAGTCCAGTACCTTGTTCTCTAACAAGTACCCATGAATCTAATGTGCATCTCCATGCATATAATCATCACATGATTATCCATTAGACTTCATACTAGTGCTTCATAAGTACTAGGGACACGATTATTATAACTAAACATGCAAACACATATAATAATCAAAGAAACAATCTCATATATAAATGAACAATGACATTACATAAAGGTCTATCTCTATAGGCCTAGGGCACTAACACCTACAGTCTCCCACTTGCACTAGGCCCAATCATTCATGTATCTTATACCCATGGACCTAACATGACCATCATGTTTAGCTTGCGGTAAAGGCTTGGTGAGAGGGTCCGAGATGTTGTCATCTGTTGGTACCTTGCATATCTTGACGTCCTCCCTTTCACAGATTTCTCTAATGAGGTGGAAACATCTCAAAATGTGTTTGGATCGTTGATGTAACCTTGGTTCTTTTGCTTGCACAAATGACACCACAATTGTCACAACAAAGTTCCATCGGATTAGTGATACTTGGAACAATTCCAAAACACTAATGAACTTTTGATCCAAACTGCCTTTTCTAGCTACATCATATGTTGCTAAAATTAAGCCCTAGAAGTAGAATCGGCCACGATTTTCTGCTTGGAACTCTTCCAATAAAATCGCACCTCCAATAAGCATAAACACAAATCCTAATTGCGATTTAATTAACTTTGTCAGTTTGGAAGTTAGCATCCGTGTAACCTTTACAACAAGATTAACTTCCAACCTTTCAAATACCAAGAACGTATCCTTAGTTCTTCTTAAGTACTTTAAGGATCGTCTTGGCGCCATCTAATGGTTCTCACCAGGATCGGATTGGTATCGACTCATCATGCTCAAAGCATATGAGACGTCGGGTCTAGTACAAATCATGGCATACATGACGGATCAATCTTAGGAGCATATGGAACTTCATTCATTCTCTTTTGCTCATCAGTTGTCATGGGATACTGAGTCTTGCTAAGAGTAATACCATGACCCATTGACAAGTTACCTTTCTTAAAATCATCTAAGAACCTTGTCAATGTGAGTATTTTGACTCAAACCAATTTATCCTTTTAGATCTATCTCTATAGATCTTGATACCAAGGATGTAAGCGGCTTCACCCATATCATTCATTGAGAAACCTTTCCTTGACCAAGACTTGACAGTCTTAAGTGTCGGAACTTTGTTTTCAATGAGTAAGATATCATTGTCATATAATAATAGAAATAATACTATACTCCCACTGAATTTCATGTATACACAAAGTTCATCTTCGTACTTGATGAAGTCAAACCCTTTGACCGATTCATCAAAATGAAGATTCCAATTCCTCGAAGCTTGCTTCAACCCATCTCATGGATCTCTGCAACATGTATACTTTATTAGAATTTCTTGGATTGACAAATCTTCGGGTTGTGTACTGTACACATCCTGAAGTAGGTTTCCGTTAAGAAACGCTGTTTTGACATCCATTTGTCATATCTCATATTCACAATATGCGATAATGGCAATTGAAACTCTAATAGAATTCGGCATTGTAACGGGCAAAAAGGTTTCAACATAGTCAATACTATGAATTTTCCTAAATCCCTTTGCTACAATCCTTAGTCATGAAAGTATACACCTTCCATCCATGTCGGTTTTCTTCTTGAAAACCCATTTGCACCCTATGGTTTTTACACCTTAGGTAGCTCAATCAAGTTTCAAACTTGATCATCAGACATGGATTGTAATTCGGACTCCATGGTTCCTAACCATTTATCCGAATTAGGAGTGGACATCGCCTCTAGATAGTAAGTAGGATCGTCATTCTCAATGACTTCCACTTTATTACTTTCCGATATGAGAGATCAATATTTCTCGTGTTCGGATCGTAACCTATCCAATCTACGATGGACATGTGTAACTTGAACCGGTTTCACAACTCCTTGTGAACTTGGTTCCATCTCTACTCTTGGTTCCATGTTATTTTCAGGTTCTTGAACTCTTCAAGATCAATTTTACTCCCACTAGATCCTTTATTGAGAAACTGTTTCTCAAGAAACGAATCATATAGAGCAACAAACACTTTGTTCTCATTGCGGTTGTAAAACTGATATCTGAAATTAACCCTGTCAGATTCGGTGCTAACTTATAAGAGACAGGTCTCTTTACATAAGATTCGCAACTCCAAATCTTCATGAAAGACATTCTTCCATGCCACATCTCATGTGGGGACTTAGGAATCGATTTAGTAGGGACTCTCTTCAGTGTAACCACATCATTTCTAATGCATACCCTCAAAAGGAAATAGGAAAGTCATCTTGACACATCATCGAACGAACCATGTCATACAAGGTTCAATTCCTCCTCTTAGACACACCATACAATGTGGTGTTCCGGGTGGAGTCAACTCTGAAACGATTTTCACAGTTTTGAGATGATTGTCAAACCCTTGGCTCAAATATCCATTACCTCGATCTAATCAAAGTACTTTAATAGTTTTGCCAAGTTGTTTCGTACTCCATCTTGAAATGTTCGAAACATCCCAAACAATTCACCTTTGGACTTCATCGGATAGACATAGTCATATCTAGATAAGTCTTTAGTGAATGTAATGAAATACCAAAATCTTCCCTAGCAATCTTTGCTTAATGGTCCATGTACATCTCATGTACTAGGATCAATAAGTCACTAGCCCTCCCACTACTCTTAGTGTAGGGTGATTTGGTCATTTTACCAAATAAACGAGATTCACATACCTCAAATGATTCATAATCATATGAGTCTAAGTGTCCATGTTAATGGAGTTTAGATTATACGTTTCTCATTTATATGACCAAGTCGGCAATGCCATGTGAACGTGTTGTTCACATCATTCAGTTTAGATTTCACACTTATATTATAGATATCTTCAATATTATTTTGTATCTTAACATCAAGGATATGAAGACCATTCAATGATATATGCATTACAATAAGGCATATCATTAAATAAATATAAAGCTTCTTATTCTCAATAAGAAAATTATATTCTTCATCATCCTCATAAGAAACAAAATGATACTCCTACTCAAATTCGGAACGTAGTCACACTTGTTCTAAACAAGTACTAGTCCACAAGGTAAAGTGACTTCATAAGTCCCTACGGCTAATGCAGCAACTCTTGCTTCATTACCACGCATAGGTTTAATTCACCTTCTTTGAGTAGCTTTCTATTCTTTATTTCTTGCACATTTAAACAAATGTGGGATCTATATCCGGTATCATATACCCAAGAACAAGAAGTCGAAAAGAAAATATCTACCATATTGATACTTGAAGTAGTAGCAATCATATTGCCCTTCTTCACCTTTTAGGCCTTCCTAATTAGCCTTGCAACTTTGCTTCCAATGAAAATCTCATTGCAATGATAGCAAAATGCATCCTTTTGAGACACTTTGGTTTTAGCCTCTTAGGCTTTGGCAACTTTTGCCTCAGGTTTAGCAACCTTTGCTTTACCTTCTTGCCTTCCCTTTTGAACCCCTTTCTTGTGTTAACCATTAACACACTTGCGAATTGCTCCTTTTGCATCTCATGCATTAAAAGCCTTCACCACAACATATATCTTTTGTCTAGCTTGCACTTGGAACATTTCCTTTTGTGCGTTGTGCTAGAACAAAAGCAATTTCCACGTGTTCAAGGTTCTTCTTAAGAGCCTTTAAACATGGTGGCAAGTATAGGGCAAACAACATCATAGGAATCATCTAAATGTTTCTTATGTTGCTCCTTACCTGCCCTTTGCAACGTTTGCGATGGGTTCGGCGGAATAGATTCGTCAAGAACGTACAATTTTGCTTAAGAACACTTCTTGAGCATCGATCAAATCGAGAATAACTTGTACCGTTCTTTTCGAACTTGTCCTTCATAAGGACGAATCGCAATAATAAGGATTAATTATAGTTTAATGCTATTTCTACAACAAAATATGCAACACATATGAACACATATAAGTACCGATTTCATTTAAGAGATTAAATAACGTATTTCATAAATACTCCCACTAAATTATATAACCTTCTTATGCAAATATGCATAATATAATTTAATAGGCTAAGACCCAACTTTAATTTAATTTCAAGTCGGCTATGGCACGACTGCTCAAAATTAAACTAAAAAGGTAGATAACATTTATCAATCATATCTATATATGACTCTTAGATCATTATGAGATTATAGACATCATATGTCACATGTTTCAATCTCATCTTATGCCTTAGGCCCAAAACTGTTTTGATAGCCTAATTGAGTTCAACCATGTTAAACGTATAGCAATCACTATTTGCTCATCTTGATCATACAAAGATAGAATCAATGTACCTCGCTGTGGCGTAGCCTACATGAAACTACCCGTGTACTCACAAGTGTTTAAACATGGGTGGCATAAAACAAACTCAAATTACAAATTAGAAGGTTCAATTTTTCATGCTTATCAATTACTCCCTCCGTCCCACCCGAATTTGGACAAATTTCCTTTTTGGGCGTCCCATCCGAATTTGGACAACCCAAAAAGGAAAGTTTATAATAATAAAAAAATGGGCATACCCCACTCACTCATTAACTCCACTCATTCTCCACCATACAATTTATTCAACCAACCACTATTAACTCCACTCATTCTCTCTCTTCATTTTCTACCACACATTTTTATTATCTTATTGTTATTTCTTAATCTCCGTGTAAAGTAACTTTGTCCAAATTCGGGTGGGACGGAGGGAGTACATGCCAAGGTTGATTCATGAAAACTATATGAGCATAATTATGAACTTGGAATGATGCAACACAAATCATATTTGATTAGTAATTACTAGTACGCGGCCACGTGCTCCAAATTCATCCCACACTTCCATCGAAGTGCCTGTGGGGAAGGTCTTGGTGTCCAGCCAATATACTAAGTAACACTTCACAAATATCCTAGATTAATCACATTAATCATATTTAATGAAATTGACATCCCATAATCTAGATTAATCATATTAATCCTATATTTCAATTTCATAATCATGGTATATCAATATATACAATTACTTCACAAGCAAAACTCATACAATTTCATATTCTAGATCATGCACATCATGAAAATTCATATAATCATATTACACAATTATCATGATTATCTAACTAAACATCATGAACGGGGCTCTGATACCACTGTTGGGTTTCGAGGGTCCATGCGCAGCAGAATAATGCAATAACTCGAAAAACCCCAAGCCCTAGAATCCGTTCTAGATGATTAATTAAGAAAAGATGAAATAGAAATACCAACCTTGAATGCTTTTGCCTTTGATAAACTTGACCCGACTCCAGATTGAACGACCTTGTTAATCCTTGATGAACGAACGGGAATCACGAACTAAAGATCTTGACAAGCGAAGATCCTCTATGTGTATCCACGCGAAGAACGAACCCTAGAACTCTTCTAGGAGGATTGCTAGATCCTATTGATTGAAACACCTTTCAATCAATGAAGAACAATGGATTTGGTGGTGTTTGATTCTCAATTCTCAATTGAAATCTCTCACTCTTGGTGTTTCTCTCAAGCCAAAACGTTCTAATGATGGCTAGGGCAACCAGGGGCAAGTATTTATACGTTACAAATAAAAGCCCTTTGTGAAAACCCTAAAATTAGGTCATTTACGTATCAGTCCAGGCCCGACGGGACGACTCGTCCCCCAGGGCACGAGTCGTCCCCTTTGCACACCCCACTGATTCTGGCGTCCCCTCAAGAGGCACGACTTGGCTTTGCTCACGGGACGAGTCATCCCTTTGGGCACGACTCGTGCCCCAGAGCACGAGTCGTCCCTCAGGACACCCCCTCTGAATCATCCGTCCCCTTTATGGGGAATAGTTAGTTCAGACTGAGGACGAGTCGTCCCCTGAGCATAGAGAACCCATATTCTTCATTTTTTTGACAATTCGTTCGATGCGTGTGACCCCATAGGACCATACTATGTTGGCAATGAGTCCGATCACATCGATCCTCATAAGACATGAGCGGACTCTAGCAAGCCATCATGCCTACCCAAATAGTATAATATCAAGTTCGATTTTCCTATATAGAACATATCACAATCCCATTGTCACACGATGTTATATTGAACATGAGTCATGGTCCACGTCAACTCATATTGTTCAATGCTTTCTCGTTATAAAGTAAATTGATTAATCGAATGACATTAATCACATTAATTCATTCGGGCATGGCCATGCACTACATCAATCTTACTTACGAGTGGCCTAGCAAACATCTCTCTTTACGAGGGACAATTTCCATCTTGACTTATCATTCTTCCCAACAAGAATCATACCATGCCAATGATAGCCCTTATTGTCATCCGGTTAAAGACAACGTTAAACTATATCAAACATGATATTCATCGAGCGGAAGACGATGATAATCTCAGGTCAAAGGATATCAATGATATGACTATATGAGATTTAATTATGACATTTGGCCATGACATAAATCTCATAATGGGTCAAGTCCAGTACCTTGTTCTCTAACAAGTACCCATGAATCTAATGTGCATTTCCATGCATATAATCATCACATGATTATCCATTAGACTTCATACTAGTGCTTCATAAGTACTAGGGACACGATTATTATAACTAAACATGCAAACACATATAATAATCAAAGAAACAATCTCATATATAAATGAACAATGACATTACATAAAGGTCTATCTCTATAGGCCTAGGGCACTAACACCTACAAGAGATACCTCGGGCAACCCCCTCTACTCAGCATCCCGATGCCCGGGGAAGAACTTTTTCTATTTTTAGCAGTTACTGATCTGACAGTAGCTGCTGTTCTTGTAAGGGAGGAAAATAACTCCCAAAAACTAGTTTATTATGTATCTAAGGCACTGTCCGCCGTAGAAGGACGTTATCTTAATATAGAAAAATTAGATTACGCCTTGCTTGTATCTGCTCGAAAATTACGAGCTTACTTTTCTGCACACCCTATAACTGTACTCACTGAGGCCCCGCTTAGAAAGGTTTTACATAAAGCAGAGTCCTCGGGGAGAATGCTAGCTTGGTCTATAGAGCTCACTGAGTTCCAGATCACCTACTCCCTAAGAAGGACAATCAAAGCGCAAGCCTTAGCTGATTTTGTGGCAGAAACATCATTTAAACTAGCGGACATCGACCTGGGAAAAAGAAAGCGAACAGAGTCACAAGAGGCCCAAGATAGCTCAGAAGCAGAAATTATATAGCCCAAAGAGCGTCCAGAAGAAGTTTAGACTTTATTCGTAGACGGATCTGCGAGCAAGTTAATAAGTGGAGCGGGCATACTCTTGGTCGCACCCTGCGGGGAGAAATTCAAAAGAGCCTTGAGATTCAAGTTCGAAGCATCGAACAATCAGGCTGAGTATGAAGCAATTATAACAGGCATGGAATTGGCCAGAGACTTGGGAGTTCAAAATATTGAGATACATAGTGACTCTCAGCTCAAAGTAAATCAAATAAAGGGGGAATATGACACGATCAACCCAGTGCTAGCCAAGTACTATGGTCTAGCCAAAACCCTTCTAAAAAATTTCACATACTATGAGCTGAACCAAGTAATGAGAGAGGATAACACTGAAGCAGACCTCCTCTCCAGAATAACCGATCAAGAGGTCATAGACTTAGATACAGACTGCCAAATAGAATTCACAGAAGGA
The DNA here is from genome assembly GCA_022495995.1 of Adenophora triphylla var. japonica. Classification (NCBI taxonomy): domain Eukaryota; kingdom Viridiplantae; phylum Streptophyta; class Magnoliopsida; order Asterales; family Campanulaceae; genus Adenophora; species Adenophora triphylla. Next base: position 135,927 of record JAFEMH010003417.1, read on the forward strand.
CCTGCTATAGATCAAGTTCAGATAAACCGTATTGAGAATCAGGAAAGGGATTTGGTAGATGAAATCAAGGATTACATCGAAAAGGAAACCCTCCCCGAGGATCAAGCAAAGGCTAGAATCATCAAAAAGGTGTCCGTGAAATACACAATCCTGAATGGAATATTATTTCGGCGGTCATTCACTAAGCCTTTGCTAAGAAGAGTCAAAACTCATATGGTCACCAATTTACTCTATGAGGTCCATGAAGGAGTTTGTGGCAGACATCCTGGTGCTCGCACTCTCTCGGACAAGATTAAATTCCAAGGATTTTATTGGCCAACAATGAGGAGAGATGCAGAATAGTACGTAAGAAAATGCGACAAATGCCAGCGGTTTGCGGACATTCCTAGACTCCCATCAACAGAGAAGACGTTGGTTATACCATCGTGGCCGTTTGATACATGGGGGATTGATCTAATAGGACCATTCCCAACTGCCCGATGAAGTATTAAATATGTTGTAGTGGCCGTGGATTATTTTACAAAGTGGACGGAAGCAAAAGCTTTGGCCACCATCTCCGAGGAGAATGTTATCAATTTTGTTCACGATCACATCTGGTGCAAATTTGGGGTTCCAAGAGCAATAGTCTCGGACAATGGCACTTAGTTCACTGCGAAATTTACAGTTGAATGTGAGAGAACGAAAGTACAACATCGTCAGTCCGCAGTAGCTTATCCCCAAAGGAACGCCCAAGCTGAGGCCGCGAACAAGTTAGTCCTTTCCGCCCTAAAGAAAAATTTGGAAGGACGAGGAGGACGATGGCTGGACTAGCTCCAGACCGCGTTATGGGTTGTCCGCACTACAATCAGAAACTCAACAGGAGAAACACCTTTTCACTCACATATAGATCAGAGGCAGTTGCACCAGTAGAAGTAGCCTTACCGTCTTACAGAGTCACTTACTTCGATGAGTCTTAGAATGAGGCAAACAGAAGGTATGACTTGGACGATCTCGAAGAAAAGAGAATGCGGGCAAACGAAAAAATGGTGAACTACAAGCAGAAAGCCAAAAAGCATCACGATAAAAGAGTGAATAAGAGAAGTTTCTCAGTTGGGGATTGGGTGCTAAGAAACGTTGAAGTAAAAGGAACCCAAACTGGTTTCCATAAACTCTCCCCAAAATGGGAAGGTTTGTACGAGGTTACCCAAATAATCAAAGAGGGTACCTACAGATTGCGGACAAAGGAAGAAAAAAACCTCAAGAACGCTTGGAATAGCGATCACCTTAGAAAGTATTACTTTTAAAAATCTTTGTATTATGTAAGGTTGATAGAGGCAATAAATGTATGAATATCAAGGCAATTTTTGCACAAAAACTGTTGTAGCAATATTCTCACCAGATTAAATAGCAAAAGTGGCTACCCGTAAAAAAAATAAAAAAATGCAAGAGCGGATGCCAGCAGGTTCAAGGGCCAATATAGACGCCCCTACCTGCTGATGCGCAAAGATCTTTTAAGATCGCACGCCTATATGTGTACAAAGGCCATCAAGCCCGTATATGATTGCGGACACGACTCCTAGTCTTGTTCGCATGAACCACCAATAAGTGGATATAGATGCAAGTGGGGACAAAGGCCAAGCAGTGCCCGTACCCACTAAATGCAAGTAGGCCTTAGTTGGTTATTGACCGCACGCCTGTATGTACAAAGGCCAACATATGAGCCCGTTACATGATCGCCACAAGACTCCAAAGGGTCAAACCGCGTGAACCACCAGTAAGTGGATACAAATGTCGGTAGGTTAAAGGGTCAATATGCCCCTACCTACTGTTGCGTGGACTATAGCCTCACGGCCACAATCTGCTTGCCCAATGAAAGTAGCTTGCCTTGGCTCTTTTAAAATTACGCCACGGATTTGAAAATCTAAATAAGCGTAAGTGGAAGGGAGTGATCAAAGAAGTTTTAAAAGCCAAATAGACGAAATGGGGTCAAGACCTCAAAATTGTCCAAGGTCATAACAAACGCGATCATAGAGAAAAAGGGCCGACTCTCACAAAAAACTCAAGAGGTTTTGAATAAAGAGTTATAACGCATAAACGCGGTCAGAAGTCCTATCATGCCCATAACCACGACATTGAGTCAAAAATTATTATTCCAAGTCAAAAAGATGAAAAAAGAAAAAGCAAGAGTACAAGCTTAGCTAAAGCATTGATATTTAAATATCAAAGGTATTCAAACATTGCCGAAACTTGAAACAACCTAAAAAAGATAGAGTAATTTAATGGCCATTAGGCCCGTATCTCCGGACAGAACGACAGAGTTCATCTTGGATACCATGACCCCGTAGAAATCAGGGGCGTAGAGCCTATTTAATGCTCCTTGCCCAATCACGGAGTTGTAACCCCCGCGGAAGTAGGGATCCACCCTTTTGACTTCGGGCAACTTCCCGAGCTTGTCACTCAGGCCCCAGGCTGGCTCGCGAGCTTCGTTGGGAAGCACGGGGTAGGACGCCGAGCAAATATTCCTCCCTCTTCCCGAGGAAGAAGGAGCTGAGCCAGAGCCAGTGGAGGCTTGGGCATGTGCGCCCTCCCCCTTATGAGTTTTCTGCGGTCTCTCCTTGCCTCCAGCATCGGCCTCGGAGGTAGACCTCTTCCTGGACACATCAATGTGCCCGGTGGAGATGGTGCGATCAGTCGCGCAGTCAGCAGGTCTAGAGCCACGGGAAGATGAGGGTCGAGGTCCCTTGGGGGGAGGAGGCAGAGGCAGATCCTTTGTTTGAGGGATCCCCTTTTTTGCGGCCAGAGGGGCACCAGACACCCTGTCAACAATGGGTGGAGTTGCGCCCTTCGGTAAAACTTTTCCCAGGGCAGCTTGCCTGGACGCCTCTTCCTTCTCTTCTTGAGCTAATTTCCTAGCCTTTATTTGGTTGGGATTAAGTTTGCCCATCTCCGAGATATTCAGTTGGATCTACTCTAAAAGAAAAAAGAATTGATTAGACAGCAGTTCATGAAATCAGAAGCAATTAAAGGCAGTTTATCAAAGACAGAATAGAGACTGATCCACTCCGGAGATTCGCATTCCGTGCCCGAGGAACTTCTAATGAATCCACTGATTTCTGCCGCTTCCGTTATTGCTGCTGGATTGGCTGTAGGGCTTCGGGATCACGAAGCTGGGGCCCAATGGTTACCCTAGGGGCATAAGGGCATCCTTCCCTCTGGGGGGCCACCCCGGTAAAAATCAGTAGCGGCTCATTATTTATGATCGCGCTCACGTTAAAAACCGATTGCTCCCTCTCGGTCACAAACTTGGCCAGATAGAGGGCTAGAGCAATCTGGATGTCATCGAAAGCAGCTGGGTTAGGGTAAGAAGTAGCAGCAATCCTAACAGGAACAGTGTTGGAAGGTTTAGAAAAGAACCACCCAAACCTAGACTCTATAAACAAGATGTTCCTCTGGTTCCATTGGTCAAATATATTTGTTGGGGCAGAAAAGGTGCGAGCAGAATTGTTTTTGGCTTTCAGGCCAAGATTGCCATTGGTTATTTGATTCTGATAGAAGGCATATAGCCCGAATAGGGTGGATTCAAAACCAAAAAGCCTGTAGATAGCTATAAAGGAGACTAAGGCTCTAATGGTATTTGGGGTCAGGTTCATAGGGAGACAACGGTTGAAATTAAGAAACTTGTTGATAAAAGGATCAAGAGGAAGCCTCAGTCCATTCTCGAACTAGACCCCGTAGAAGATACAGGCTCTATTGTCCTCGCGGACATCTGCCACTGTTTACTGCCTCAGTTTAGTTTTCCCCTTTATCTCCACTTCCTGAAGGCCTCGGACACGAAATTGATTAGGGTCAACAACATAAGTGGTGTATATTTCTGAGTCCCAGTCAATAGGGGCCGCCTCCTTGGCCTTCCTCTTCTTGCCACAACCAGGATTTGGGGCATCAACATGACCCTTGTCGCGGGCAGCGACATCCTCCTCAGGATCCTCCTCGAAGGCATCAACGATCTCCCTTGCCTTCTTGGACGTGCCCGCAGCCATACGATCCTCCTCCTCACGATCATCTTGCTCAGTCTCCGTGCTCGCAGAGCCAAAGAGACTGGTCGTTGACCCCCTAGAGGCCTCCTCTCCACCTCCCTCCATATCATCACCGTCCTCGCTACTATCCAGGCCAACTACGGGCATATCAGGGGCCTCGGTCTGACGTACGGGGAAAACGGTATTAAGAAGCTCCACATCTAAGGGAGTACTCCAATCCTCTGCGGCCAGGCAGGAATCCTTGTTCATTTAGTTGAGGTCCATTAGGGCAACTTTCTCCCAATCAATTATCACTCTAGGGTTATGAATCCCTCTCCTCACCAGTTCAACGACGTTCAAAGCCTGATCTCTCTCTCGGGGAAACCTGCACAGAACCCCCATCACAAAATTTCTTAATCCATTGGTATCCCCCAACACCACTATATCACCATTCACGATCAATTTCTTCTCGGCCTCCCACAACCGGGGTGGGATAAAGGGCCCCCATTGATATTTCTCACAGAAATACTGGAAACACTCCAAGGACAGCCTGATCCACCCAAAGGCCAACTTCCTATAGATACCCCCTGACTGTTTACAAACAGCAAAGAGGTCCGGAGTGGTTCCATCTCCTAGTTCTACCGGACGAACTGGACCAAACTGTCGTCATCAAATTCGGAAAAAACATAAATAAAGATGGAGAAAGAGTTTAAAACACAAAATTACTTACGACGTAGGATTCAGAGGAAGAAAACGCTAAGGAAGATCAGTGCAATTTCTCTCTCTAAAGGCAATATGAAAGCTTGAAGGTGATAAAAGGGTTTGAGGTTCCAAGGGTTTGGTATTTATAGGCCTACCAATACGGGTTAACCCGTATTAATTAGCCCACAAACCATTCCCCTTGAATCGCGAATCGGCGCCAACGTTTGGAAATTCGAAAATTCGTCAGTTGGCATTTATGGCGCCTCTTGGATGATTGACACGTACCCTCCGTACCTGTCACGCGATGTCACTTCACCCCGCCGGGCCCACCTGCTTAGGGAGGCGAGCAATAAAAGCCTACAAGCTTCCTCGCGTGCCTCTCGCGTGTGCCAATTTACACGGGAGGCGAGCAAAACCGGCGGAAAAATGCAGCCATTTGGTGGACCGCATGAAGCGATCTGACAAAAACCGAGCTTAGCAAGTAGCTCCTCGCTCAGACCATAAATAATCATTCACTTGGAGCTAGGGGCCACTGACGAGCCCGGACCAGCTAGACCGGGCCCAAGCTCGATCTGATCGAAAGGCCCAATATGATGTGGCATACCCTAGACCGCCCGAGTCAAGACCGCGGACAGATAGACCCTCAAGGTCAAGATCGCGTTCCTCTCATACCATCCCAGTCAAGACCGAAGGGATTCGGATCGTCAGCCAGGTGACCGCGGGAGTTGATTCGTGCCCGCGTCAAATATCATTGACCGCGCCCAAGATGTTGATTGCGGTCTCATACCAGACTCTCGATTATCTCACCAGACTTTCGGTTGTTAACAAATCTTATTGAGCAAGTTTATTTACTGGCTCTGACATGCAAGTAGCCGACTCACTCCCATCGCATTGAATGCGACTCAGTCAGGCGCCTACTATCGCCATTAATGCGCCGCGCCAACTTTTCCCAAATACACAGCTCCCGTCCATATCAGTGACATCCCCTCTGACAGTGAATCTTCCTTTACTGACAGAGCCAATCCGATGCAGACACATGTATCTGGTCAAAGACTAAGATGCTCTTTAGGGCTGACCTCATGGCTTACATCAACAAGCAGCTCACAATTACCTATAAATAGAAGACCCTTGTCCCCTGAACAAGGTAAGTGCAAAATTGACATTGTAAGTCATTGTCTAAACCCTAAACACATACACACACACTCAAGACATTTCAAGCCTTATTCTCAGGTTATCATATCTCATTGATATCTTACTCTCACACCCGAGGATCTGAGTTGGATTAACATCTGAATTTGACATTGACGGTGCTCATTGTTGTGTTGTGATTCTAGGTACCACTCCATTCAAATATCCTGCCAGATATCCTACCAACCATTCAGACCCCAAAAGTCTTGGCGTCATCAAAAACAATTTGTCATAATTTTATTGATACTTTTAATTAAAGACTTTTCTATTGTGTGCCCATGATCACATGATAAAGATTAAAGATTCTTTTGTAATGTGTGTCAAATTAATAATTGATACACATTACAAGAGAATCTTTAAAAGATTCTCTTGTAATGTGTGTCAAGTATTAATTTGACACACATTGTAAGAGAATCTTTAAAAGATTTATTCAAAGATTTTCTTATAATATGTGTCAAATATTAATTTAACACACATTACAAGAAAATCTTTACTCCCTCCGTCCCGCTAATATTAGCACACTTTCCTTTTTGGGCGTCCCGCTAATATCCGCACACTCCTAAAAAGGAAACTTTATATTAATAAAATATTCACCCAACCCCACTCATTCTCTCTCCTACATTATTTTAATACTCACAACACCATTATAATTTATTACACCCTCCACTCATTCTCTCTCCACTCATTCTTTTACACTCACAACATTTTATTAAAATATCATATTCCTTAATTCCCACACAAACAGTGTTTGTGCTAATATTAGCGGGACGGAGGGAGTAATTCTTATCATGTGCCTACGAAAATACAATAGAAAAGTTCTTTAATTAAATTTAATTAAAGTGAGTCGGATACACAGTGCAGTGCGGGTCAGTTTTCTATGCGCCCGCTCCCAACCGACCAAGTGTTCCCATATTGCAACCCTTTCATCATTATTTTAATTTATTTCAAATTATCTTATCCACGCGGCAACTTTCTCAATTCCTTAGCCGTGTCCAACTATTTTCTTTCAATTTTTTATGTCGACTGACTCAAAAAAAAAAGAAAAAAATTATTTTTAATCAATTTTTTTTAAAAATATTAATTTTGTAACATAAGAAATACTTATAGTAATTCTTAATCCCATTATCGGGAGAAAAAAATTCTAAGTCTAGTGAGATTAAATGAGAATCTTACTTTCATTCTCCTATACAGTATTACTTTTTACAGAAAATTTTGGGGGAACTCTGTTTCCCCAAACATATAAAAAGTCTTGTTTTTAAAAAATTCAAGGCAAAAACTCAGTGTTTTAAGACATAAACTCGATGTTTTAAGACATAAACTCGATGTTTTAAGACAAAAACTCGATGTTTTAGTTGCTAACCTTAACTCGGTGTTTTAACGCCTAAACTCGATGTTTTAACTTCTAGGTATTTTAACGCCTAAACTCAGTGTTTTAAGCTCGAAACTCAATGTTTTACGCTCGAAACTCAAAATTACAAAGTGGACTTTTTATAACTTATGGAGAAACAAGTTTCCCCCAAAATGGACTCTACTTTTTATACTTTCAATATTTACACTATTTACTCTTTTTTTAATTCCACATACTCAATACTCCCTCCGTCCCAATAAAAGCTTCACCAATTACCCAAAAGGGCGTCTCGTTAGAAGCTTCACCTTTTCTTTTTTGGACATAAAATATTATTATTTCCTCCACTCATTCTCTCTCCTACATTATTTTAATACTCACAACACCATTATAATTTATTATTCCCTCCACTAATTCTCTCTCCTATTTTCAAATTACACTCACAACATTTTTTTTCCCTCCCATTACCATAATTCCCGTGCCCAAGGAAAATGGTGAAGCAATTGGTGGGACGGAGGGAGTATAAAAAATTAATGTAAATTTTATGGGCCAAAATCTTGAAAAAAAACTAGTTTTTTCGTAACATAAGAAAAAAAACTAGTTTTAAAGTATTAAGTATAATTAATAAGAGTGATGAACTGTTCTGAAAACTAATTTTTTTATAATATTTTTAAAAAAATTAATTTTTCACAAAAGTTACTCTTTTTATGGGAGATAATCGGTATAAAGAAAGAAAGTAATTAAGGCTCCGTTTGTTTAGCGTAAAACATTTTCCGGAAAATGATTTCCGGTAAAATGTTTTCCAGAAAATGAAAATGTTTTCCGGAAAATAAGATAAAAATGAAGTTTTCTCCAATTTCTGGTGCGAAACAAACACCGAAAAATGAGGAAAATATTTTCCGGAAAACATTTTCCCCCAAACAAACGGAGCCTAAGTGTACATTAAATGCAAAAAGGAGAACTTTTACAATGCTGTCATGAATCATCACCATATCCTCACTCCCAAAGGAAACGATTTAATTAAAAAATGCTGATGGAACTTTTTGGAGCATAAAATTAAAAAATTATTCCCTTCGTTTCGATTTAATACTTTTATAATTTGATTTTTTATAAAAATTATAAAAATATTATGAGTGTAAAAAATAAAATAAGAGAGAGAAAGCTGATAAAAAATAATAAGCTAGTTGTTAGTGTAAGTATAATAAATGAGTCCCATTATTCATCGTAAAAATAAAATAAACTAAATTTTTTAACTGAAACAAACTAAAACGAAAAAATAAAAAATTTAAATCGAGATGAATAATAAAAAAGCGAGAAACTTTATTTTCATATACTCGGCCTGGACAAGCGGATGCTACAAATCTTCCCCAAAATTAGTAGCCGTTGCAGAACCACTATCCTTTGTTCCAAAATCTAAGAGAGAGAGAGAGAGAGAGAGAGAGAGAGAAATCTAAGAGAGAGAAATCTAAGAGAGAGAGAGAGAGAGAGAGAGAGAGAGAGAGAGGGGTATTAGTTGTTGGAGTAACAAACATAGTACTATTTGTTTGCACCAAAAAAAAAAAAAAGTTAACTAACATAATATTTGCGCCTCCAAACTTACATTATTCACCTAATCTACCACAACAACAATAAAATTCTAGTTTTAACCTTTTAAAATTTCAAATTTTGTAAAAATAGTGTGTTAAAACTATGATATAACATTTTTGTAAATAAATAAAATTTATATTAAAATGCGTAATAATATTTTTATAAATAATCAGAACTTATTCAAATACGCTGACACTAACCTTTTAATACTATCAATGACACTATTTTTAGCACTACTGCTAACAATTTTTAACACAACGACTGACATTGTTTAACGCACACACTGACACTCTTTTAGGCATGCATTGATAATTTTTTAATACAAACGACACTGTTAAACATTCACGCAGGCATTAACGCATACGCTAACACTCTTTGACATGCACACACTGTGTCACTTTAATCAAACACTTACTCCCTTCGTCCCATACCTACGTGTACATTTTGTCATTTTGGGCGTCCCAAACCTACGTGCATACTCCCTCCGTCCCGGTTCACTTGGCACCAAAATGAATGGCACAATAACTAAGAAAAAAGAATAAAATAAAAGAAATGTGTGGTAGAAAATGAAGAGAGAGAATGAGTGTGGTATATAGTAGTATTGGTTGAATAAATTGAGTGGTGAAAAATGAAGAGAGAGAATGAGTGGTGGGGTAGAGTGAATATAAAATTATAAAAAGTTTGTCATTTTGGGTAGTGCCAAGTGAAGTGGGATGAACCAAAATGAAAATTAGTGCCTAGTGAAGTGGGACGGAGGGAGTACTTCCTAAAATGGAAAAGAATCTTTACTATTCCTTCCACTCATTCTCTCTCCTACATTATTTTTATACTCACAACACAATTATAATTTACTATTCACTCCACTCATTCTCTCTTCTATTTTACTTTCACACTCACAACACTTTCAATATAATACTCCCTTCTTAATTTACGTGCAAAAGTCAAAGTGTGCACCTTGGTATGAAACAGAGGGAGTATATTGTCACTCTTTAAAATGTATTTTTTCAAGTGTCAGTATTATTATTATAAAGTGTTAGTGATAATGTCACAAAATATTAGTCATTCAAACTAACATTTTATAACATTATCACTAACCCGATATACTCCCTCCGTTTCAACGGAGTGTGGATTTTTGGTCAATTTTGACCAACTTTGACCACTAATTTAAATAAATAATAATGATCCTAATAAAAATTTAAAAATTTGTTATTCTATCACGCTTAATAATATTAACAATAACATTTTTTGGATTTTTATTATGATCATTGTTATTTATTTAAATTAGTTGTCAAAGTTGGTCAAAGTTGATCAAAAATTCACACTCCGCTGAAACGAAGGGAGTAGTCATTAAAAAATACACTTAATTACAAGAAACCTGTATTTCTTGTTGATCAGTAAAAAATAATCTATCGTTTAAATAAGAATTGTCCACCTCACTATGTGAACAGTACTATATGAATAGTAACCATCAGGACTTGACCTGATGGCCAGAGCACTGAGACACCAACACGGAGGTCCTGGGTTCGACTCCCCCAGTGGTTAGAGTGGATGATTATCCCTCCCTAGTTAATATTAGGCGCCTCTGGGGTGGGGATTTTAAGGGAATTTCAGAGAATTGATGGACTTGTTAGTAAAAATTGACTTACACAAAAAAAAAAAAAAAAAAAAAAAGTACTATGAATAGTGTCAACTGTCAAATTTCCTATTTTGCTCTCACTAAGTTGTTTCTTTCCCATTTTGCCCTTAATTTTTTTTTTTAAATTAAAATAAAAACATATCCTCAAACACTGGCTTAATTAAAAAAAAAAATGTCCTCAAACACGGCTTTTACTAATTTTTCATAAATATCAACTCTTTTTAAATGTCGGCCAGAATTTGGGTAACGACCGTTTAGAAAAGCTTGTCAGCTTTGTGAGAAAGTTCTGGATCTCATTCACAAACAACCGTAATGGCCGATTTTGGAAACACGATTTTCCCCATCTCTCTCTCTCCTCTCTCTCTCCTCTGTTTTGAAAGTGTAAGCTTGTTTCCATAAAAAGCCACTAAAAAAACAATCTTTCTCCCTTCAATTAGATTCCCTTCTTCCCCTCCTCCATTGCTATTACCCCTTCCTCTTCTCCTCCTCCTCCTTCTTCTCTCTTAAAAGCTCTGTTTATTTATCACAAAGAGCTGTAATCAATTAATCAATCGGTTTCATTCATTACCATTAACCCCTTCTCTCCTCTCTCTCTCTCTCTGTGTGTACTTCAAAATTTAATTCCTATTTTAACCCCCCCCCCCCTCTCTCTCTCTTAATTTTTGGGGAAGTGGCTTTTCTTGCTTTGCTTTGATTGAATCCCCTACTCACTTTCCCTACCTTCGATACATTTGTTAACCTTACTCAAACAACCCCCTCCACCGCCGTCGCCACCACCACTTCCACCTCCACGTTCTCCCCTTTTTCCGCTTTCTTTTATAACCGTTGCCTTCTCCCCTCCCCCACAATCCCCAATCGTTAATCTACACAATACCCATTTCTCTTTTTTTTTTTTTCACCCTAAAATCATCATTCACCACACACCCTTTTCAATTCTACACTCTCAGAAAAAAGGGTTTCAATAAAAATTCAATCTTTTTCACCGATTATCAAAAACCCAAGATTCAATATTCATCTTTTCATCTGGGTATTAATTTTATTTTATTTTAATTTTAATTCTTTCAACAATGTCTGGGTTATGGTCTGTCCTTATTATGTGGGGATTCCTTTTATTGGCTAGTTCAACAGCAGTTGTTGAAGGTCTAGGGGTGAATTGGGGAACAATGGCATCCCACAAATTGCCACCTAAAGTGGTGGTGCAGATGTTGAAGGACAATGGGATTCAGAAGGTCAAACTCTTTGATTCAGAGTTCTCAACAATGAGTGCCCTTGCCGGCTCCGGTATCGAAGTTATGGTGGCTATTCCTAATGATCAGCTCTCTGCTATGAACAGTTATGATCGTGCTAAAGAATGGGTTCATCGCAACATCACTCGTTTCAATTTTGATGGTGGTGTCAATATCAAGTATATATCTATATACCCTTTCTCTATTCAATGTTATACAATAGTCAAAATTCAATCTTTATTGCTTTTAGTTTTTAAAGTTTCAAATTTTATAGTACCTTTATGTGCTGAATATTGTTTTATTAAGCTTTTTTCCTGCTTTTTACTGGTTATGGTAACTATTGGCCAATGAGGGTCTATTTTTGAATGCTTAATTGGTGGATCTGGGGTTGGACTGTTGAGGTTAGGACTTGTTTATTTGTATTGACTTTATCTTTGTACACTGATTGTGATTGCTCTTTTAAATTTTAGCAATTTTCTAATCTCTTAACATCTGCAGAAAATTTGGTTTCCAGTTTCTTGGCTATATTTGCTACAATTGTATTGTTTCCTTTTATGTAATATGGATTCTCTTCCCTTTTTTGTCGAGTATTGTGCGTGGTGATTTGTTTAATCCCCTTTTATGCCCCGATTGGAGTTACACATAACCATTAAGTAGCATTTGCGCGGGGGAGAACATGATGGATGATCGAAAATATTTATCCGTTGAAGTATTCTTTACATAAAGTCCAATTCATTGTTTTCCCCCTTTTCTGGGCATCTTTTTCTGGAAATTCTTAAATTAAAGGATGTAGCTTTATACCAACACATGTGATTCCATGTTCACTTTCCAAAGCATAGCTATCTTTACATCTGATGCATGTGATTCCAATTTTAATTTAGCAAATCATTCCAAGTTTTCCCTTTATTTTGCCTTTGTGGATGGAACAATGAGATCTTACCCTGCTATTTCATTGGTGTCAGATGATAGTTACGGATTAGAAAAGATGTTAAATTAATCTTAGAATAAACTTAGGCATCGGAAGGAATAATGCCATTAATGTTGTGGATCAAAGCATTAGTCTTTCGTGGTATTACAGAGAAAACATTAACAAATTCACTATTTCTGGTAGAATATGAGAGGCGAAACTATTGCCTGGTTTTCTGAGTTTTCAACAATGTTAACATGGAGGGAAATTATTGCCTAGTTTTCTGAGTTTATTTGTCTACATAATTAAGAAAAAGATATGAATTCTTTCTTGTTTTCCAATGTATTAACACTACTCCCTTTGTCCCAAATAAATGTCCAAAAAAAAGAAATTCAAATTCGCTCTTGATCAAGAGCAAATTTGATTTTTTTTTGGTCATTCATTTTGGGACGGAGGGAGTAGTACACTCAGTAGTTGTCTTAAATGCTTAATGCAATCTATACCTTTGTGCAGATATGTAGCAGTTGGTAATGAACCTTTCCTCACAGCATACAACAACTCATTCATAAACACTACTTTCCCAGCACTTCAAAACATTCAAAACGCCATCAACGAAGCTGGATTTGGAGACTCCATAAAGGCAACCGTTCCCTTAAATGCTGATGTCTATGGTTCCCCAGAGGGAAATTCCGATCCTTCTGCTGGAACGTTTAGGTCTGATATCAATGACCGAATGACCGAAATTGTCAAGTTTCTTGACCAGAACAAAGCCCCATTCACTGTCAATATATACCCTTTCTTGAGTCTCTATGGAAATGACCACTTTCCCCTTGATTTTGCTTTCTTTGATGGGACAGCAGCTCCGCTTATTGATAAAGGTAATGGGATTCAGTACACAAATGTCTTTGATGCAAATTTTGATACATTGGTATCATCCTTGAAAGCAGCTGGATACGGGCAAATGCCCATTGTGGTTGGGGAAGTCGGGTGGCCCACAGATGGAGATAAGAACGCAAACGCCTTACTTGCAACAAGATTCTATAACGGGCTATTACCAAGACTTGCAGGAAACAAAGGGACCCCACTTAGGCCCGGAGCCATAGAAGTATACTTATTTGGGCTCATCGATGAGGATATCAAGAGCATAGCTCCGGGGAACTTCGAACGACACTGGGGAATTTTCAGGTACGACGGTCAACCCAAATTTCCTATGGATCTTTCGGGCAAGGATCAAAATACTTTTCTAGTACCCGCTCAAAATGTGAAATATCAACCTACTAAATGGTGCCAATTTAATCCCAACGCTAAAGATTTGTCCAAGCTATCACAGAACATTGACTTTGCTTGCTCACATGCCGACTGTACTGCATTGGGATACGGGTCATCGTGTAACGGATTGGATGCAAATGGAAATGCTTCGTACGCGTTCAATTCTTATTTCCAGATTACGAACCAAGGGGATATGAGCTGTAATTTCCAAGGTCTGGGAATGGTGACAACACAGAATATATCACAAGGGACTTGCAATTTTGGCATTCAGATTGTTGGCACTTCCTCTGGTTATTCTGCTTATGCAGGTTTATTTTCATTTGCAGCTCCATTGCTATTAGTTGTTGTTTTACTGTTTTTATAGACCTCAGATGAACTTCCATTGGATTGGTTTTTGATTTTTGTTTACATTTTGGGAATATTTGGTTGGATTTTACCCAATATATAGATTTTATCTTGAATAAATCTTGTTTGGGAGTTTATTTGTTTGTTTACCTTGCATGTTTGTCTTATTGGATGGTACTGATGTGTAAATACAAATTTACATAGTGACTCATGGGGGAAATTTGAAAAAAATTGTTTTACTAGTGTAAATATTTTAGAAATTTAGGGATTTTGCTGTAATTGACTGAAACTTGTTCTCATTTATATGTGAAAAATAAAATGCATTAATTTTTAATTTATTTTGGCTTACTTCTACATGCTAAAAATAATTTTGCCTCCTTCAAAAGAAATAATAATAAAAAAAAAACCTTCAACAACTTTAAAATAAAATATCTTGAGATTTTAAATTTGAATTTTTTTTTGAAATTACCTTTCTTTGTGTTCGTATTGACGAGACGAATCAAAGTAGCAGTGTAATGATATGAATTTGAATTATTTTTGTAAAATAATATTTTGTAACAAACAAAAAATTTGAGTTATACGTTGCCTGAAATGTAACATTTACTATAAATGAATGTAACATATGGAATTATGAAGTGTAACCGTTTTAACTATAAAATGTAACATTAATTTCGTAGAAAATTTTAAATAGTTTGATTACTATTCTTTTAGAGAAATTAACAATTGAAATGTTACATATTATATACATGAATATCACTTTTGTTCAACAAATGAATATAATAGTTTTTATAGAGTAAATATTATTATTTTTTTCTTTTGAAATTTAAATAGTTTGATTATTTATTATATACATGAATATAACTTACTATACAAATGAATGTAACAGTTTTGTAAAGTAAATATTACTTCTTTTTTTTTTTCTTTTATAAAATAAGAAGTTTTTGAAATGTAGCATTTTTTTAATTAAAAAATGTAATCGAAAATTTAAAATAGTTTGATTATTATTATTTTAGAGAAAATAACAATTGAAATATAAAATATTATATAAATAAGTATAATTTGTTATACAAATGAATGTAACAATTTTTTAGAGGAAACGTTACATTTCAATCTTATGTTAACCTTAATCCATTTTCTGCAAAATTGTGATTACATTTCAGAATAAAAACTGTTACATTTCAGTATAAAAAAATGTTATACTCCTCTATAGTAAGTGTTACATTTGTTGACGACGAATAACTCAGTTTTTTTAAGGTTAAAAAATATGATTTTACAATAGCAATTCAAAACTATCATTACACTACTGATTTGATTCTCTCGTCGAAATGAACATTTTTCAGATTTTTTTTTTCAACTTCTAAATTTCAAGATATTTAATTTTAAAGTTGTTGGAGAGTTTTTATTAAAAAGATAACTCACAAGGTGATAGGCGGGCGGGCGATCCGTCTCACGGTTTGCGATGGTCTCACTGGAGACCACCTCAAAAGAAAAATAGTGCAATTTCTACCAAACTAAAACTATTGAAGATGGTACAAGTATTTCAAAGTGTTTTTTCTTTTTCTTTTGAGAAAGTGCATGTATCTATCTCACTCACAAATGTTTTAACAATTGTGCTAAAATTTCGGACAACTACACAACTCCCTTTATTACACAAGTTGTCCAAAACTTAAAGGATAACCAATGCAAGAGAATAGGGAAAATTGATGGATAGATAACCACTATATATCTCATAATCCTCCTAACCTAGTAAACTCCGATCGATTTTGTCTCCCCCAAACCCCTTTGTTCCTCAATAAAAACCACCACCACCACCACCCTTTCCTTCACATCATCCGAAACTTTTCGAGTTTAATCTTCTCTCGTTTGTTTCCGATTTTTGAAGGAAGTGGTGGTGGTGGTGGTGCAGGGTAAAGAAAGTGATGAAAATGTTGAGCATTGTACAAGTGGTGGTTTTAGGGTTGACATTGTTGAACTTGGGTTATATTTATGTGGAAGGGCTTGGTGTGAATTGGGGTAGCATTTCTTCACACAAGCTTCCCCCGAAGACGGTGGTGCAATTGTTGAAAGACAATGGAATTAATAAGGTGAAGCTTTTCGACGCCGATGAGGACTCCTTGAAGGCTTTAGCCGGCAGTGGCATCGAAGTCATGGTCGGCTGCACAAATCTTGAGCTACAAGACATGGCCGATCCGGCTAAGGCCAAGACTTGGGTTCAAAACAATGTTCTCAAGTACCTTTCCAAAAATGGTGGTGTCGATGGAGTCAACATCACGTAAGTAGTTATACATTTATAAATGTGATTTATTTGTTTGTACATTGTTTGATATATTTAATTAGACAACGAATGCATGCATGCATGCAGATATGTGGCTGTTGGGAATGAACCATTCCTAAAGGACTACAAGGACAGATTTGTGAACTCAACTCTTCCGGCTCTAGAAGGAATCCAAAAAGCCCTTAACGACGCAGGAGTTGGGTCCTACATTAAGACCACGGTCCCACTAAATGGCGACGTCTACTACTCCCCGTGGTACAATCCGAATCCATCAGGCGGTCTATTCAGACCTGACATATCTCAAGCAGTAACTGATATCGTAAAGTTTTTGAACAAGAACAACGCTCCTTTCATTGTCAACATCTATCCATTCCTCAGTCTCTACATGTCCCACGGTGCATTCCCCCTCAAGTATGCTTTCTTCGATGGAGGCAACTCCATCCAAGATGGCAAGATCACATACGACAACGTATTCGATGCCAACTATGACACGTGTGTCTCCGCCCTTAGAGCGGCTGGTTTCAACAGTACAAAGGTGGTCGTGGGAGAAATCGGGTGGCCCACGGACGGAAACGCGTGGGCCAATGTTAGTCTCGCTTCGAGATTTTATAATGGGCTTTTACCTAGACTTGGGTCCAATAAAGGAACCCCTCTTGTGCCGGGCTACCTTGAAGTGTACTTGTTTGGGCTTCTTGACGAAGATGCCAAAAGTACCCTCCCGGGAGATTTTGAAAGGTCGTGGGGAATATTCCGGTACGACGGACAACCCAAATTTGAAATGGATTTCGCGGGAAAACTGAAAAACCATACCCTCGTCGGAGCTAAAGATGTAAAATACCAACCTTTAAAATGGTGCGTGTTCAAACCGGAGGGGTCCACCAACAAGTCAAAGATCCATGGGAATGTCAAATACGCGTGCGACCACGGGGATTGTACCCCGCTCGCGGATGGCGGATCCTGCGGCGGATTGAACGACCATGACAAGGTTTCGTACGCTTTCAATTCGTACTTTCAGGTGGCGAATCAGAGTAAAGGCAGCTGCGATTTTGAAGGAATGGCGACGGTGGTGGATAAAGATCCGTCGCAAGGGAGATGCAATTTTACGATCCAGATAGTGGCGGACGCCGGTGATTCTCTGGCCCCGGCGGCCGCTCCGGGGCCGTCTACACCAGCTGACGGCGGTAAGGATCATGGGTCGGGTTCGGGCTCGGGTTCAGGAAAAGGGCCATCTTCAAGGTCAGCTCCACGTGGAGCCCACTCAGCACCCTTGGCTTTTGCAGCTTCAATTTTGGTTGCATTTTGGTTCTTCTTGCTAGTATAGTTATAGGTAGATTTATTTATTTTGTTATGTTTTTCAATGCATTTTTAAGTGCTTTTTTTTTTTTGTCAATTTTGTTGAATATTATTTGGGAATAAGTTACTGGAGAAATAAATGTTTATGATTCTAATAATTTTGCTTTCTCTAATTACGAAATTATTTCTTATTTTTATAAATTAATTGGTTTTAATGTGTAACCTCACACTTTAAAATGGTATTAAAGCAAGTGCATTACACGTGAATGTCCAACAGGCCATGATGTTACTGTATGCCACCCGATTAATAAGTTCACGTTGTATGTTTTGACAAATTTCGCACGTGAGGGGACGTGTAGAGATATTATCCAAATACTATTGACATTGGGTTTAAAACGAAAACTGCCCAAAAGGCTCAAGTTGATAATGGGCTGGGCTACTATTGATGGTGGGAGAATGAGAATGTATAGTTATATGAAATTTGTGAATACTCTCTCCGCCTTATTCAAAAATACACAAATTTTTATTTTAAGTGTACCATTTTAAAAGATACATACCCAAAATGAAAACTTTTTAACACTTATTTATTCATTAAAAACACTTGTCATACTCACAATAATTATCCACTTATTAATTTCTATCTCACTTTCTCTCTTATGAGAGATGGAGAGAATAGTTATTATCTCTTATGAGAGATGGAGAGAATAGTTATTAGGGGAAAAACAATTATGAAAAATCCCTATAAACCAGGTCTGCATAGAAGATAAAGCTTGACATTAAAAAAAGCCACTCCTTCTAATAAAAGATTTTCTATTTAATTATTTTATTTCTTGCTCAGTTAATTTATGATCAAATTTTTTTTTAAAAAAATATATAATTATTATAAAAATATTAATGAACCACTAAAATAATTTCAATCATTGTTTGATTAAATCAATCCATAATTCACGATTGAATTCAAAATTATACTATCGAGTTTGTTGAGTCAGATCATCTATATCACTTTTATATATCATATTATGCATTACAAATGATCCAATCATTACGAATAAATGATAATATTATGCTGATGTCAATCCCAATTACTCATAATCATTGCATCACATTTGATACACATTATTATATTAATGGTATAAGTAATGTTGAATTAATTCAGAATCTATTTTTAGTTATTTATCATGTGTTTATTTTATGTTTGATTTAGTCTTTCAAGATTGTTAGCAAAGTCCTAGTCTTTAGCTAGTTTGTGAAAGTTATAGAAAGTTAGTTATTGTTGCTTCAAAGTAGGTGAGTTTTGTTAGCCTCTCTTAGCATAAATAAGTGGTCTGATGTGAGCTTATTTGTATGAATCTGATTAAAAGAAAACACATTGAGTTTCCTCAACTATTCTCGTGTGTATCTCCTGTTCTACTATTCGTTCCTATAACATTTCTTCTCAAGCTGTAGGTGTATAACAGTGGTATCAAAGCTTGGTTCCATGAGCAGCTCGGTCCAGCCTTCCATTCCCATTTTGGATGGGAAAAATTACAATCGGTGGAGCGTCCAGATGAGGGTGTTGTTCGATTACCATGAGATGCTGGCAATCGTGGAGAATGGATTCGCAGAACTTGCAACAACTGCGAATGATGAACAACGGACTGCCTATTGTTCGGTTGTCAACCTAACGGTTTATTTTATTTTCGCAAGCGCACGGGCTATTGTAATATAGCGGGTGCAAGTACGGGTAGATCCCACAGAGACAGGGTTTACTAGGGAATA
This sequence comes from Adenophora triphylla var. japonica, assembly GCA_022495995.1. NCBI lineage: Eukaryota > Viridiplantae > Streptophyta > Magnoliopsida > Asterales > Campanulaceae > Adenophora > Adenophora triphylla. Next base: position 155,450 of record JAFEMH010003417.1, read on the forward strand.
TTTTTGTCTTTAGAAAGTAATAGAAAAGATTGGGGGGAGATAGAATTTGTTTTTAGAAAAATAGAGAGAACATAAACAGAAAGTATTTTGATTAGATTCTTATAAAACGAAGCATTCTCGGGATTGGAAATCATACACATAATTTTATTCATCAAATCGTCATTGTCTTAGAGATAAAAGGTTTTCATAAAAAGCAAGGATGGTATGTTAAGCCTACGCTACTTCGGGCTAAGACAGTAGCGTTTGTATTCTTCACTAATTATGTCCTAACTGTTTGATATTTCCGTTTACGTTATTCTCGCCCTGTCACAAACGGGCGTTCCGGCTTATCTCTAGCTGACCATAATTAGTAAGAATCCATTAAGGACGAGAGTCAACATACTTTCCATTAAAGGAACATCCCTAGGCCATTGAACTACTCTCGTGATCAATGAAACCTAGTTTCTTTATATGGTTCCGTCAATCGAGATTTTCCGCTAGGTACTTCTCTCAATTGACTGAATCATACAAATTGGATATCTCCAAAATGTAAGGCATTTAGAGAATAATATAAAGAAATTGTTTAGATAAAGGAAGAAGACAAGACTTAACATTTTTAGATGATGAATAAGTATGTTTTTGAGTTTCCAACCCCAAGAATAAGGGGGATTACTCACAAGCCATTAAATAACATAAAAGCAGAAGTAAAAGATTGAGTAAGAAGGACTTACGATGAATAAACGCTGGAAATGATGCTTCACTTTTATTACTTTTCCTCCAAAGTAACTCCAAGAACAAAACAATGACTTTGATCTTCAAATTCCTTTGGAAAATTGTTATCACAAGTGTTTTTACTTTCTATCTATCTAATATCAGTGATTTCTCTCTAATAATTCGTGTCTAAGACTGATCACTAGGGCCCTATTTATAAAAGGGAGGAGACTCTTCAATTGGGTGCCATCAAAAGGTGCCTTTACGTCTGCAGTCGCGTTTTGCACGGCCGCGTCAAGGAAGTTGCACGGCCGTGTGACCCTTGGCGCCAGATTTGAATTTGAGTCTTGACACTTCGCACGGCCGCTCCTGTCCAAGCTGCACGGCCGCTCCGTATAATGACACGGCCACTCCATATTTTAGGGCCACAAATGGCCTGAAAAAGGCCAGGTGCACGGCCGCTCCATCTTGGCTGCACGGCCGCTCTATCTGGAATTTAGCTTTGTGTGCTTGATTTGGTTGGTGCTCTTCCATGCCTTTTGCCTTGAAGTGTCCAAGCATCCTTTTGATAAAAATGAACCTAAAACCTGTCTTTAAATGCAAGAAATATACCAAAAGCGTAAAATCTAGATAATATGAAAAAGGAACTAAAAAGTATATGAAATGAAATGAGAAATGATGTTTTATGCAATAAAAAGTATATAAAACTAAGGATAAATGACTATATAATAGTCACTTATCAAACTCCCCCACACTTAAGCTTTTGCTTGTCCCCAAGCAAACTTAGAATGAAAATACGGAGAGGGAGAAAAAGCAAGATTGATCCCTCAGAAATAAAGTAGCAAGCCCTTGAATGCCTTTTAGATAATGCCTTTATCTTTCTAATCATATTTTGAATACCTTTAAAAATTTATCTAGGAAGAAGCATTTTAGGGATATTTTTAAAGAGATAAAATGCAAGACAATAACCTAATATAGCATATATAGAATTTTGACCAAGTAAAGCATGCTAGAAGGAAAAATCTTAGATTTATTTCTTGGTAGAAAAAGCTGTCACTTTTTAGAGTGATTTTTGAGAAAAGATGAATTTATTTCTTTAAAATGTACAAGAGAAGGTATAAACATTTATTCACAAATTAGAAGTTCTCGAAAAATTGAATTGCATTCTTGAATCACAAGGGTGAAAAATGGATGATGATAGTGGAAAAAATCTCATCAAAGTTAAACAAATTTATCTTATTTTTGCACGTGTTATATTTTTTTGCAAAAGACCTAAGTTATTTTTGATCCTTTCAAGTAGGAGACATTGTGGTCGCGAACCCCATGTTCCTAATACTTAGATCAAGAATACTTTTGGATATTACTCCCGTTTGGCAAGGAAGCATCGTCGCAGGCGAACGTCGTGCCACAGGGGAGTTACTTAGGAAGTAATAGGTTTCTTTTTGCTTTTTAAGGATTGGTGACAAATGTCACTCTTTTTAGCAATAAGATAAAAGTGTTTTACTTTGATTTGATTTGAAAAATGGAAGGATGGAATTTTTGATGAAAGGGTGTGATTCAAGGGATGCAAAAAAAAAAGGTGCTTCTAAAAAGGGAATAAACATTTAATAAAGATAAAAGATGTACAATCTTAAAGAAATATTTTCAATATTTGCATAAATGACCAAGCATAAAAAGATTTCTTCTAATCAAATGCATTTTCCTTGATGAGACTCTATATTGTGCTATACTAACTTATGAGGCTTTCAATTATTTCCTAAAAATATCCCTATATTTTTCCTTTTTATAGATTTCTAAGTTTATAGAAAATATGAGAGGAAAGATAAATAGGCATTTATACTAGGGCAAAAGGCATGCATAATGATAATGATTTTTGATCATCATAGGGATTTTTTTTATATATATATACTATTATACATGCATAAAAATGAAAAATGCAACTAAGTTAAAAAGAAAAAATTACACTAGAAAGCAGTTAAATCTAACCTAGAAAGCAAGTAAAAATTTTAAAACTAGAAAGCGAAAAATAAAAGGATAGATATACCCCCCCACACTTGAAATGAACATTGTCCTCAATGTTTCAAGGAACAATGCCAAATCTAGGGAGGGTAAAGAGAAAAACTTACTAAAATGGTGGTGGTGGTGGAAAGTTGTCCCAATAATTTGCCCCATAGTTGTAAATGTCGTCAATCCTTCCTTGAGCATGTTGAATACGACCATCCATTTGGCCGAGTTGTTGAAGGATTTGAGCGTTTTGCTCAAGCAGTTGACCTTGTTGGGCAAACATTTGATCGAATCTTTGGTAGAAATCGGGTGGCAATGGGGCTTGAATCTCTTCTTCTTCTTCTTCTTCTTGGCCTTCTCCTCCAATGGCATTTGGGAATATTCAAGTCTCGGGCTCTCTTATCCGGATGGTGGGGAGACTGTTGCTTGGGAGTACAATGTAGGGCGTTTTTCCCGCTCCTACTAACCAATTATACTCATTATTCCCCCTCACCGAAATGAGTTGCATAGTCCGAAGGGTTGGAATATCCAGTTTTGTTGACCCTCTCACCTCAACCCAATTATTTGGAATCTCAAAATTAAAATGCTTGGCAAATAAAGTAACAATTCCTCCCATATGAATTTCCCCATTAAAGGTTGGAGAAACGATATCACCAATCAATTCAAAGAAGAAATTGCAAAGATTTATCCTTCTTCGCTCCCAAACAAAACACCATAACACAAACAACTCCTTTCTATTCACGGTTCCCTTATCCTCCCTAGCAAAGATGGTACAAGCGAACATCCTATGTATGAGGCGGAGAGATGGGTGAATGATAGAAGAAGCTTTGGCACTTCGGGATGTGTAGGATGGAAAGCCGGTAATTTGGTTCCAAAAAACAGTCTCATTATATTCAATGGGCATGTCGGGAAAAGACTCAGTTTGGAATGATAAACCCAAAATTCTACTAATTTCAGTCCCGGTCAAATGAAGCTCTCTTCCTCCAAGGCGAAAGTCCAAATGGAACTGATTAAAAACCCTTCCTGTCAATCTACAAGTCTCCTCCACAATTTTCATCTTTAATGTACTCAGAAATTCTAAGGTAAGGACCTCATAGGTTTTCTCATGCTTCTGAAGGAAGCCATCAGATCTCAATCCCATAAAAAGAGTAAGAACATCCCCATAAATTCCTAATGTTCTCAGGGCGAGCCTATCAGGAAATTGGGTTGGCCTAATCCTTTTAGAACTCAAGGCAACAAAACGTGCCGTCTCCCACGGACTTCTAAAATCAATTCCCAAAGTATTGAGAGTAGGACTCAAGTTAGAGGAAGAGCCTTTCTCTTTTCGAGACTTCTTTGTTACTCTCTCTGTAGCCTTCCCTTTTCCTTTGGTAGACATTATCTCAAAACCCAAAAAAAATTGAAAGACAAGAGAGGTGAAAGAGTTTTTACCCGAAGAAATTTGCTGATTAAACCTGAAATCCTTGATGCCCAGTCACTGAAATGTCCAAGAGCTTCCTCCTTAACCTTAATCTTGAGCAATCCCTTCGAATTTTATGAAATGGGTGAAGGGTTTTGGTATTTTCGGAATTGAGGTTTTAGGAGGGTTTTGGACTGATTTTGGTGGGGGAGATATGGTTGAGTGGTGGATTTGAGGATGATTGAGGGTTGTAATGTGGGTTAGAATGATAGAGAGATGGGTATTTAAGGTGGGTGGGGCGGAGGTATAGAGAGAAGAGTGAAGGAGATGAAGTGAATGAGGGAGGAGGGAGAAGGGTGCGTCTTTTTGACTGAAATGACGCAACTTTCCAGACGTTTTGCACGGTGTAGACACCCCATTCTGAACCAATAATTCATGATTACACTACTCTTCGTCTCTCTTTTGTGTTTTGATGAAATCACATTAGTTTCGTCATGTTTTCGTTAAGTTTCTAACTAACCTCGTTAGTTTTGGACCTAACTGACTAACGGAATAAACTGAAGAGGACAAAATAGTCATCAGACTAGATATCTCGCACGAGATATCATATCTCGTGCGAGATATCCCCTCGACAGGATGTGCAGAATCACAATTCTTCTCCGTCCCAAACTCTTTTCTTGATAAACCTCATCTAATCCGGTTCTCCAATCAGTATTGAGTTCTGGAAGCTTCCTAGGAGTGTTTTACCTCTCCACCTCTACCTCTTAAACCCCTATAAATACTTGGTGACTTCCACTGTTTCAAGAGGTCCGGAATTCCACACAACACACACAATTTGTTGGTTTCTCTCCACGAAAGATTCCTTCAAATCACTCACAAAATCTCCCTAAAATCACCTAAAGTTTGTTTATCAACCCTGTTGATCAACAAACATCCAAACCCGAATCAAGGATTGAGGCGAAGCTCTGTCCGCATCAAGATTTGACTCTCATATTGAGTCGAAACTCTGCCCAAATCACTTCTCGATCGAGAAGACATCTTAGAACCACGTTCTAAATCAAACACTCCCCAAACGCTAGGTAAATTCCTATACTTTTACTCTCTTCTTCTCAATCTCTCTCTATTGACTTTTAGAGTGGTGTAATCCCATCAAAAGGATTGGCCTAGAGTCCCTTCAATCGATGAAGGCGATCTCGAAGCATACAATCCGACATTCCTAATCAAGAAATTGATTAGGGTTTTCTTATTTTATTGTTAAAAATAAAAAGATTGATAATACTCAATTGGCAAGACCGATCTCCGGATTGGGTGGAATGGATGCTCCTCGACCTACCCATTCGATAACTTAACCCCCGAACCCTCAAATCTCTTTTTAAGGTTTTTCTTATTGTTTTCCTAAATAAATAATAAGTGGCGACTCTGTTATTTCAAAATTCACGCATCGCTACACACGGCCGTGTCAAGGGACTTGCACGGCCGCTCCCTATTGATGAGTTAACCCGTTCTGACTCGATATGAACTGCACGGCCGCTCCATTGTGTAACGCACGGCCGTGCTAACCAGAATTTCACCATTTTTAAATCTTTTTCTTTTTCTCTTTTATACCTATAAAACAAGGTTAGCACAATAATAATAAAAAATAAAAATAAAGCATTATACTAATCGCTAGCTCTAAGTCCAAGAATAGGACACGCTATATCTATGTTTATTACATGTAACACCACAAGGAAATGGTGAATGTGCGGATCCTTTAATTTCCTGGAGGGTCTCTTGTTTTGCAAAACAGCGCTTACTTCCTCATGGCGTAGCATAACATTTTCATTTTCTTCTAGCCTTTCTTTTTCAAAATTAATTTTGAGTTTCCAAGGTTTAAAATCTGCTAAAGGTATATCTTAAATCTTTTCTAAAATATGGAATGTTAACATTAAATTGGCATCCTAGGTTATCAAGGAATTCATCACAATCCTTGCTTTTCTTTTTTAGGGGATTTTGCCCCCCAAACTAGTTCTGTCAAATCATTCTGAGGAGGATTGGACATGATGTATTTCTAAGGGCATTCGTTGTATCTTTTCTTGCTCTCATCCCTAGTTTTTACCACATGCTAACTTGCTCATTTGTGCCTTTGAGGTGTGGCTCACGAAGACTCCCTTACGGCCTATTCATCGGGTAGCTGTTGAGCTTTGTTGGGTTTCTAGCATGCTTATTATCTTGCGGCGCTTTGAGTTATCGAACCTAGCATTAAGCAGCGGTTTAAGAACATTCCGCTAAATTCATTATTGATCTTTTCTTGGGAATTTTATTTTCCATTACAAAATCCATTATAAGATCCAATTTAGATTTAGGGGGAAGGTACTTGCATTGTTGTTGAAATTCTTAGGTGCAAATCCCGGGGTTGTGTAGATGGTTGCGGGTTAAGAACGTTGTTATTCTTATAGGAAAAATTGGGGTGATTCCTCCGTTCGGGATTGTATGTATTAGAATACATTCCCCCTTTTTGCTGAAAGAATTAACAAAGTTCACTTGATCGTTAAATGTAACGTCAAGGTAACTTCGCAGTGATTATCCGTACTATGTGAGTTAGACCCACTTAGTTCGCATAACACATTTACACTAGCAATGGGATTGACATTAAGATTTTCAAACTTTTTCAAAAGCATGTCAACTTTAGAGGAGAGAAGATATGGCTCGCATCAACATTATATTTATCGGGCGTACCTTGTTCTTGCTCCTCTCGTTTGACCGTTGGTAATGGTTCAGTCTGATGTTCTCGATAAGGTCGTATGCCTCATCGAATCCCTTGTTCATCAATGCTTCTCCGCCGGCGGCATCAATGGTTTCTCTTGTTTTGAATATGAGGCAGTTGTAGAAGGTGTGAACAATCGACACCACTTTTTCAAGCCCGTGGTGGGGGCACATTCGAGAAGTTTCTTGAGCCGCTCCACGTGCCATCATCTGAGAAGTCTCGCTATACGTTTGACGAAGTTAGTGATCTTTGTTCGTATACGGCAGGTCTTGCTTGGTGGGAAAAATCGACGAGGAATGCTTCTTGAATTTGATCCCATGTTGTTAATGAATTACAGGGGGCCGAATTGACCATTGTTTTGCCTTATCCTTAAGAGAGAAAGGAAAAGGCGCATCCGAATTGCTTCCATCAGTAACTTGAATACGTGTGGTATCACTTAAGATTCAAGGAATGTTTGGATGTGTAGATGTGGATCTTCGAAGGCGTCCGCATTGTGTTATTCGAGACCATATGCACATTCAATTGCGGCTTTATCTCGAATTTTGCCGCTCACGGCATTCGGCACAACAATAGGAGATCTAGTTCAGAGGTACTTGGGTTAACAAAGTCCCGTAGGGTCTAGCGGAGTGTTTGCTGCTCTCCGTCCATATGCTTCTTCAAAGTTTCTCTAAATCTTCTTAATCTCTCGTGAAAGCTTCTTTCGGGTTCCGGATCAAAGTTGTCAACGTATGTCCGAGACCATTTCATAAACTATAAGAAAAACACTTGAAGAAAAATTAAACGCAACAATTTATAGGAAGAGAAAGCAAAATAGTAAAAATAAAACAAAAACTAAAAATTATGTAGTAAAGACAAAAATAAAAAGTAAACCGTTGTCCCCCAACGGCGCCAAAAATCTATCGGCTGAGACCTAACGGTTTATTTTAATTCCTAGCCGCACCTGGCTGTCAGAATATAGCGGGTGCAATTACGGGTCAATCCCACAGAGACAGGGTTTACTAGGGAATATTTTTGTCTTTAAAAAGTAATAGAAAAGATTGGGGGGAGATAAAATTTGTTTTTAGAAAAATAGAGAGAACATAAACAGAAAGTATTTTGATTAGATTCTTATAAAACGAAGCATTCTCGGGATTGGAAATCATACACATAATTTTATTCATCAAATCGTCATTGTCTTAGAGATAAAAGGTTTTCATAAAAAGCAAGGATGGTATGTTAAGCCTACGCTACTTCGGGCTAAGACAGTAGCATTTGTATTCTTCACTAATTATGTCCTAACTTTTTGAGATTTCCGTTTACGTTATTCCCGCCCTGTCACAAACGGGGGTTCCGGCTTATCTCTAGCTGACCATAATTAGTAAGAATCCATTAAGGACGAGAGTCAACATACTTTCCATTAAAGGAACATCCCTAGGCCATTGAACTACTCTCGTGATCAATGAAACCTAGTTTCTTTATATGGTTCCGTCAATCGAGATTTTCCGCTAGGTACTTCTCTCAATTGACTGAATCATACAAATTGGATATCTCCAAAATGTAAGGCATTTAGAGAATAATATAAAGAAATTGTTTAGATGAAGGAAGAGGACAAGACTTAACATTTTTAGATGATGAATAAGTATGTTTTTGAGTTTCCAACCCCAAGAATAAGGGGGGTTACTCACAAGCCATTAAATAACATAAAAGCAGAAGTAAAAGATTGAGTAAGAAGGACTTATGATGAATAAACGCTGGAAATGATGCTTCACTTTTATTACTTTTCCTCCAAAGTAACTCCAAGAACAAAACAATGACTTTGATCTTCAAATTCCTTTAGAAAATTGTTATCACAAGTGTTTTTACTTTCTATCTATCTAATATCAGTGATTTCTCTCTAATAATTCGTGTCTAAGACTGATCACTAGGGCCACTATTTATAAAAGGGAGGAGACTCTTCAATTGGGTGCCATCAAAAGGTGCCTTTACGTCTGCAGTCGCGTTTTGCACGGCCGCGTCGAGGAAGTTGCACGGCCGTGTGACCCTTGGCGCGCACTTGAATTTGAGTCTTAACACTTCGCACGGCCGCTCCTGTCCAGTGTGCACGGCCGCTCCATGCCAATAATGCAACGACGGCTCTCCTGTTGAGAATGTGACCACGACACCGCTCCGTATTTTAGGGCCACAAATGGCACGGAAAAAGGCCAAGTGCACGGCCGCTCCATCTTAGGCTACACGGCCAGCTCCGTGGAATTTAGCTTTGTGTGCTTGATTTGGTTGGTGCTCTTCCATGCCTTTTGCCTTGGAGTGTCCAAGCATCCTTTTGATAAAAATGAACCTAAAACCTGTCTTTAAATGCAAGAAATATACCAAAAGCGTAAAATCTAGATAATATGAAAAAGGAACTAAAAAGTATATGAAATGGAATGAGAAATGATGTTTTATGCAATAAAAAGTATATAAAACTAAGGATAAATGACTATATAATAGTCACTTATCACCTATTGTGAGAATAAGAAAAGGGATAAGAAGGCACTGTATTTCATTCATCAAGGTGTGAATGATGAAGTGTTTGAGAAGATAGAAGGAGCAGAGACATCAAAGCAAGCGTGGGATACATTGGTGACGTCATTTAAAGGAGCAGACAAGGTGAAAAAGGTGAGACTCCAAACCTTGAGGCGTCAATTTGAGCTTCTGCAGATGGAGTCGGAGGAGACGATTGCTAGTTATGTAAGTCGAGTTCTCACCTTGACAAACAAAATGAAAACATATGGAGAGGTGCACACTGAAGTGGCGAAGGTTGAAAAGATTTTGCGATCACTTACACCCAGGTTTGAGCATATTATGATTGTAATAGAAGAATCTCATGATTTGTCTGAGATGACTGTTGATATATTATCTGGTTCGTTAGAGGCCCATGAGCAGCGGATGAACGAGAAGCAGATAATTAAGCCTGCTGAGCAAGCATTTCAAAGTCAAGTTTCCAGTAAAGGTGCTCAGCTTAGTAGACCAAACCTGAATCAAGGTGGTTCTCGTGGTAGAGGACGAGGACGTGGCAGCAACTACAATAGAGGTGGCGGTGGTCAGACTCGTGGAGCTGGATACAGCCAACGCAATGATCAAGAGAAGTCAGATTCAAATAATAAGCACAACTCAAACTTTAGAGGTCGAGGTCGGGGCCGAGGTCGTGGACGTGGTGGTAGAGGAAGGTATGATAAGTCTAATGTTGAATGTTACTCTTGTCATGGATTCGGTCATTATTCCAATGAATGTAGATATAAGGAAAATAATGAGCAAGCCCATTGTGCACAAGAAGAAGATGATGGTGAAAACCATGCTCTCCGATGGTTTTACGCGGTTAATGAAATGCCGAGAATATCACACTTGGTTCCTTGACACAGGTGTACCAATCATATGTGTGGCAAGAAGGAGCTCTTTAGTGAGCTTGATGAATCGATCCGCTCCATTTGTAAAGTTTGCGGATGATAGCACCATTAGATGAAAGGAAAAGGGAGAGTTCTTATCAAGGCTGAAGAGCGGAGACCACCGGTACATCTACGATGTTTTCTATGTGCCGAGATATGAAGAGTAATCTGCTAAGTATGGGGCAATTATTGGAAAAAGTGCGTTATGCATCTTAGTGATAATCGACTCTCCATTTTTGACAAAAAAGGTACACTCATTCTAAAGTCCCCTTTGTCAAAGAATCGTATGTTTCGAGTTGATAATTCAAATGATGTTTACCCTTGTTTCAATACAATTATTAAAGATGAGTCGTGGTTGTGGCATCTTCGTTTTGGGCATCTTAATTTTCACAGCTTGAAGTTGCTTACTCAGAAAAATATGGTGAAAGGCTTACCTAGTGTACACCATCCTGAACAAGTGTGTGAAGCTTGTATACTTGGAAAACAACATCGTTTCCCTTTTACTACAGAAAGTTGTTGGCGTTCTAAAGGGCCACTTGAACTCATTCACTCCGATGTGTGCGGCCCGATGAATATCGTCTCTAATGGTAACAATAGGTATTTTCTTACATTTATTGAAGATTTTTCTAGAAAAATATGGGTGTATTTACTTCAAAGAAAATCTGAAGTTTTTGGGTGTTTTAGAAAATTTAAGGCGCATGTTGAAAAACAAAGTGGAAATTTTATTAAGATGTTACGGACTGACGGGGGTGGTGAATATACTTCTAACGAGTTCACTAAGTTTTGTGAAGAATAGGGAATAGATCATGAGGTAACCTTTCCTTATACTCCATAACATAATAGAGTCGCTGAGCGAAAGAATCGAACAATTCTTGACATGACAAGGAGCATGCTAAAGGCCAAAGGAGTGCCCAATTCTTTTTGGGCTGAAGCGATTTCCTGTACCGTGTACTTGCTGAATAGATCACCAACAAGGAGTCTTCGATCAATCACCCCCGAAGAAGCTTGGAGCGGTTTTAAGCCAAGTGTAAAGCATTTGAAGGTGTTTGGATCAATAGCATATGCACATGTTCCGGCAGAAAGAAGAACAAAGCTAGATGATCGTGGGGAGAAGACTATCTTTGTTGGCTATCGACATGGTGGTTATAAGCTGTTCAATCCGGTCACGAAAAAAGTAATTGTGAGCAGAGATGTAATCTTTGCTGAAGATGAAGCCTGGAAGTGGAATGTGGATGCTCAAAATGACTCGAGAAGGCAGCCAATTTATATATTCGATGAAGAACCTGATCAAATTACCAGGAATATTGAAGTTCCAGCAGCTACCGATCAAGTTCATGTAAATGATGAAGATCTAGCAGCTCCTGTTCAAGAAAATCTAATTCCACAAGCTTCTGGAGTTGAAAGGCCAATGAGACAACGCCAACAATCAGTTCGCTTGCGTGATTTCGAGGTAGTATCTGATAGTGCCATTGACGATAATGAAGAATTGTTACACTTTGCAATGTTTGCAGATTGTGAACCTTTTACTTTTGAGGAAGCAGCTCAGGACCCTAAATGGGTTAATGCTATGAATGATGAGATCAAGGCAATTGAAAAGAATGGTACATGGCAGCTCACAGATTTACCACAAGGCAATAAAGCCATTGACGTTAAATGGGTATTCAAGATAAAGGTGAAGCCAGATGGTGAGATAGAGAGACATAAAGCGAGATTGGTGGCGAAGGGATTTGAGCAATGACCTGGTTGTGATTACCAGGAAGTGTTTTCTCCAGTTGCTCGAATCGAAACAGTTAGGCTTATAATTGCCTTGGCTGCACAGAATAATTGGAAGATCCATCAAATGGACGTAAAGTCGGCGTTTCTGAATGGGCCACTTGAAGAAGAGGTCTATGTTAAGCAACCACCTGGTTTCGAGAAGCAAGGATGTGAAAGTAAAGTGTTTTTGCTGAAGAAAGCACTATATGGCCTAAAACAAGCACCTAGAGCATGGAACAAACGGATTGACTCATTCTTCCATCAGAATGGATTTCAAAAATGCCCCTCCGAGCATGCTTTGTATATGAAGGTAAATAATTTTGGTCATGTTTTGTTATTATGTCTCTAAGTTGATGATTTAGTGCTCATGGGCAATAACACCAGAATGCTAGAAGATTTTAAAAGGTCTATGATGCTTGAATTTGAGATGACGGATCTTGGTTTAATGTCATATTTCCTTGGGATAGAAGTGGATCAAAGAAAGGATGGGGTATTTATTTGTCAAAAGAGGTATGCAACTGAACTATTAAAAAAGTTTCAGATGCATGAACGTAATCCTGTCAGAACGCCGGTAGAGGTTGGCACAAAATTACTCAAGGAAGGTGACGATGCTCGTGTTGACTCTTCCTATTTCAAAAGGGTTGTTGGCAGTTTGAGATATCTTATAGGCACTAGGCCTGATATCTCTTATGGAGTTGGGTTAATCAACAAGTTCTTGGAAGCTCCTCGTCAGAGTCATATGCAAGTTGCTAAGCGGATTATGCGCTATATAAAGGGTACGTATGATCATGGTCTTCTTTATTCTTCATCTAAAGTTCCTGCTGTAGTGGGCTATTCTGATAGTGACTGGGGCGGAGATTTGGATGATCGTAGAAGTACTTCAGGGTACGTGTTTAGCCTTGGGAGAACTGTTTTTTCATGGTCTTCAAAGAAGCAGCCTATTGTAGCACTTTCGACTTGTGAAGCGGAGTATGTAGCTGCAGCATCTAGTGCTTGTCAAGCAATTTGGCTAAGGTATGTGCTGAGTCAAATTCATGTTCCAATCGAGGGTCCAACAAAGATTTTCGTTGATAATGTTTCAGCTATTAATTTGGCAAAGAATCCCGTCACTCATGGAAGAAGCAAGCATATCGACACCCGCTATCATTTCCTTAGAGATCAAGTGAGCAAGAAACTGATTGAGTTGCACTACTGCAAGTCCGAAGACCAGATCGCAGACATCCTCACTAAACCATTGAAGTATGATTCTTTTCAAAAGCTGAAAAATATACAAGGGATGATCAGCTCAACGACGAATCAGGATTAAGGGAGAATGTTGAAGTAATCCAGATTCTATTTTTAGTTATTTACCATGTGTTTATTTTATGTTTGATTTAGTCTTTCAAGATTGTTAGCAAAGTCCTAGTCTTTAGCTAGTTTGTGAAGTTACAGAGAGTTAGTTATTGTTGCTTCAAAGTAGGTGAGTTGTTAGCCTCTCTTAGTATAAATAAGTGGTCTGATGTGAGCTTATTTGTATGAATCTGATTAAAAGAAAACATGTTGAGTTTCCTCAACTATTCTCGTGTGTATCTCCTGTTCTACTATCTGTTCCTATAACATTTCTTCTCAAGCTGTAGGTGTATAACAAGTAATCTCGACTAGAATTTGTGAGTAGCACAAGGTTATAGCATATCCAACAAAGCTTCAAAAGCTCACTTTTGCACCAATTTGGTGCAATTTGATCCTCCAACAAGACGCTAACGGAAGCATTATTTTGAATCAACGCAATTTCGTGTGTCAAATTTAGCATAGGTAAACCTTGCGCTATCCTTTTTTTTTTTTTTTGAATTAAAATTACTCCCTCCGTCCCAGACCAAGGGTTCATCTTTCCCTTTTGGGACGTCCCAGACCAAGAGTTCATTTCCAAAAAAGGCAAGTTTTTGAATATATTAATACCCTTATCATCTTCATATATTTACAAAAAACCATTCATTATATCCTTATACATTCTCTCTCCTATTTTCTACCACACATTTAAGCTATTATTCCACTCATTCTCTCTCTCCTATTAAATATTTTTAACTTTTACATTCTCTCTCCTATTCCCTACCACACATTTAACTTTTACATTATCTCTCATATTTCCTACCACACATTTAATTACTATTCCCTATCTCACATTTAACTTTTATTCATTTTTTTAAAAATTTCTTAAGAAGCGTGAAATCCCCCCATATACCCTTGGTCTGGGACGGAGGGAGTACTATTTACTCCGTCCCAAAATGAATAACCAAAATTTTAACAAATTTATTTTGAATAAATTTTGTCCATTTATTTTTAGATGAAGGTAGTAGTATTATTTAATTTATGTCATTTGTATTATTGAATTTAATTGAATTTGTATTTGTATTTTTAATTATAAGTTATTTGTATCATTAATTTTAAAAATAAAATTTCAAAATTGTTTAAGATTCCTGCTTTCCTTTTTAGACCGTCTTAATTTAAGGTTCTTAGTTTCTTTATTATTTAAAATGGACAATGAGATTCACTTGTCATACTCACAACAAAAACTTAATACCCACTTTCTCTCTCTTACTTTACTTTTAATACTCACAACATTTACTTTTTCTTAATCCTCATTAGGGATGGCCAAACCGGTTTCGGTTCGAAAACCGCCGATTCCAATTTGGCAAAAGGGTGACCCTTAACCGGCCCGGCCTAATCACGGTTCCGGTTACTCCGGTTTCGGGCTTTTCTGGTTCGGTTTTATTGAAAAACAAGGAATTTTCGTCCGGTTTCGGTTCCGGTCCGTTTCACCATTTTTGTGATCCTTAATCGGCCCTTATCCAAATCGGTTTCGGTTACCCCGATTTTGATTTTCGTGGCGGTTCATGGCGGTTTCGGGCTTTTCCGGTCCGGTTTGGCCATCCCTAATCCTCATGCCAATTCAAACTAAGAAACTTAAACCGAGACGGAGGAAGTAATTTGAATCATATTATCAATAATAATTAAGATAATAGAAAACATTTTATTTATATGAAATAATAAAGAATATTCTGAAAATATCTTTATTTAATTCAAAATTTGAATAAATACTCCCTCCGTCCCGCTAATATTAGCACAAACACTGTTTGCGCGGAAATTAAGAAATATGATATTTTAATAAAATGTTGTGAGTGTAAAAGAATGAGTGGAGAGAGAATGAGTGGAGGGTGTAATAAATTATAATGGTGTTGTGAGTATTAAAATAATGTAGGAGAGAGAATGAGTGGGGTTGGGTGAATATTTTATTAATATAAAGTTTCCTTTTTGGGAGTGTGCGGATATTAGCGGGACACCCAAAAAGGAAAGTGTGCTAATATTAGCGGGACGGAGGGAGTATGTTGAAGATGATAGAAAATACTTGATGCTAAAACCGTAACATTTTAAAATTGGGTTAATGACAATTTAGGGCCTGTAGTATAGGGGCATTACCACATTGGGGCCCGAAGTCCAAAAACTATCAATTTGGGGTCCGAATTTACAATTTTGATTAATTTGGGGCTTTTTGACGGAAAACGTTAAAAAACTCCGTTAAGTGACCATGTGCGAGGCATGTGACATTCAGTGAGGGCATTTTGGTCATTTCCCGTTCAGCCCAGACTTCAGGCCCTAAATTGACAATTTTTCTATAAAATAATAAATAAAAATATTTATTTTTTTTTACAAAAAAACATAAATTGGGTTAATTGATATTATTTGAAAGCTTCTCAATCTCTCTCTAGCCGTTTCTGAAACTCTCCGTCATATTTCCCGGCGATCAACCACTGTTCGGTCTCTCCCTTCCTTGCCTCCCTCCCTTCTGCACTCTCCGACACCTTCTCTCTTCCTCTCCCCAAATTTGGCTCATCCCTGCTAGAGGGAAATCTTGCAACATCCGTCCAGGTCTGGCCGATTTGGTTCAGCCTATTCAAGCAGCAAGGAAAACTGAGGCTTGGTGTTTAACTGTAGGTGCTGAGGTAGGAGTCTCATGCAAACTCTTTTCGTCTTCTTCCTCGTGTCCAGACATCACAAAATTGTTGAGAAAGGCTACTATTTCTTCATATCTCCCATGGATTCCATGGCCTTGAGAGAGAAATCGGTGGCGGAGCGGTCAAAATTGGCGTCGTTGACTAGATCTTTGATGGATTTCGACACCTTCTTTAGTAAACTGCCATGAACAAATCGGAGTTTGATGGTTTTGGGTGTTGTTTATTGGGGGCGGCGGCGGCGGTTGTGGTGGTGGGTTTGCTGTGTTTTTGATGGGGGAATGAATTCATTGTTTTTTTCAATTTAGGGTGTTGGGTGTTGTTTATTGCTGGGTTTGCCATGAACAAGTCGGAGTTTGATGGTTTTGGGTGTTGTTTCTTGGGAGAGGCGGCGGCGGTTGTGATGATTTTGGTGGTGATGGGTGGTGGATGGTAGGTTTATTGGTAGTGTGGTGAGTGATGGCAGATTGGGGGAAACTGGGAACAGGATGAGGGGAGATGAAGATGGACAGATTTTTCTTTTATTTTTTATTTTTTGATAATAGTAGTTGTCATTTAATTTTAGATGATATTTTTTTTTAATTCTCACTTTTTTTTATTATTTGTCTATTTATGAAATAACACTTACTACATTATTCCATCTTTAAATCTATAATTAGTATTTTTTTTGTAAATATTTATTTTATTTAATATATTTTTATTTATATATTTTATAAATTATCCAATTTAAAATAATTAATAATTTTTTTTGAAGCAAAATAATTAGTAATTTAAATTATTAGAAAAAGGATAATAGTTAATATCTTAAATTATTTTAAATCATATTAACTATTATCTTTTTTTTTTTTCAATATTTTAAATTTACTAATCATTTTTTGTAAAAAAAAAAACTAAATATTTTTATTTATTATTTTATAGGGAAAATGTCAATTTAGGGCCTGAAGTCTGGGCTAAACGCGAAATGACCAAAATGCCATCACTGAATGTCACAAGCCTCGCATATAGTCACTTAACGGAGTTTTTTAACGTTTTCCGTCAAAAAGCCTCAAATTGATCAAAATTGTAAATTCGGGCCCCAAATTGATAGTTTTTGGACTTCGAGCACCAATGTGGTAATGCTCCTATACTACAGGCCCTAAATTGTTATTAATCCTTTAAAATTTTGATTCAATTTTTACATCAAATCAAATTAAATCAAATCAAATCGAATCAAATCAAACAGAGACCGGTGTGAAGATGATGGCCTTATATTTCATCAATTTTCAACCCAATGGACCTGAGATGCTTGGAAAATGGAAGATAGAGGGGCCCACATAAACATGCATAACTCACATGGATCAATCACATCTTCCAAACCCAACCACCTGCTCCCTTTTTCAAATGTCCCTTCCCTTGTCGGCATACCCTTGTATCCATATTTCTGTATTTTATTTTATTTTCAAATTTTTAAAATCACCATATTTCAATATTAAGGAAATGTTTGAATTTGAATTTCTTTTGGTTTATGTGCAGTTGAAAAGGGAATCTTGCATTGCTTAGTCTTTCCGTCTCAACAGAAAAAGTAATAAAAAATATTTTGAGTATCCATTTAAAAAGATACATACTCCCTTCGTTCGTCCCCTACAAAGTTCACGATTACTATTCGCACGCAAATTAAAAAAAAAAATTAGTAAAGTAAGTATTCTGAGTATGAAAAGTGAGGTTGGAGAGAGAGTGGGGTAGAAAATAGTGAGTTAATTAATGTTGTGAGTATAAAAGTAAAGTAGGAGAGATAATTAGTGGGTGAAATAGTAATTTTTTTTGCCATTTTAGAAAGTGTGAAGTTTGTAATGGAACGCCCAATAAAAAAAGTGTGCAGAGCTTGTAGCGGGACGAAGGGAGTACTCAAAATAGATTTTTTTTTTTTTTTTTTTAATATGTACTCCACCCATCCCACTCACTCAAAAGTAGGAATGTCAATTTTGAACCGAACCGTGAATATTCGAACTGAATCGAATCGAAATTGACAGTTATTAACAGGTTTGATCGGATATAGGGCGGGTAATGGGGAATAACCGAAATGAAAAAATGGGGAACGGTTTGGTTTTGGTATTAGCATTACCCGCCTCATTACCCGCCTCATTACCTGAACCGAATGTTACCCGAACTGCTTATTTTAGTAATATAATTTTACTCTTATTCATATAAGTATTTTCCATGATATAGATGATAAATGGCTATTTCATAGTCATTTATAGCATTATTTTCATATCATTTACTTAGTTTTTAGTCTCATTTAGTTTGCATTTAGTATAATTTAGCCTCTTTTAAATTATATTCTAGATTTTATCATTTATCAAAGTTAATTTTTGAGTTTTTTTTATCGCTAAAGTGTTTTAAAACAAAATATTAGTTTGACTAATTCCTCGCAGGGATTTCCGGATTAACTGCTACCCGTGGAAAATGCGTATGGTATGAAAAATTGATTACCCGCTGGGAATGAGGCGGTTATGGGGCACAAAATTGAATTGGGAAATGGAGGTGGTACGATGTATAACTGCTCCGAACTGCCCTCATTGCCATTCCTACTCAAAAGGCATAAAATAATAATAGGTCATTCTAAAAAATTAAGGAGAATATACAGTGAATTAAATGTTGTGTTCATGAAAAATGAGATAAGAGAGAGAAAGTGGGGTAATAAATAGTAAGTGAATACTCCCTCCGTCCCATTAGTATTAGCACAAACACTGTTTGCGCGGGAATTAAGGAATATGATATTTTAATAAAATGTTGTGAGTGTAAAAGAATGAGTGGAGAGAGAATGAGTGGAGGGTGTAATAAATTATAATGGTGTTGTGAATATTAAAATAATGTAGGAGAGAGAATGAGTGGGGTTGGGTGAATATTTTATTAATATAAAGTTTCCTTTTTGGGAGTGTGCGGATATTAGCGGGACGCCCAAAAAGGAAAGTGTGCTAATATTAGCGGGATGGAGGGAGTAGTTATTGTGAATATAACAATTTGGTCTCATGAATAAAAAAGTTTTAAAAAATTTCGATTTTGGGAGTATCTTTTTAAATGAGACATTTAAAATGAAAATTTGAATTTTTTCGAATGGCCAGAGGGAGTATCTATAGTATAAATGGTAGAATTGGTGAACAGTTGAATGAATAGTTTCAAATGGATTTTTTCCCATTTTGCCCTCATACATTTGTCCCTTTCCCATTTTGTCCTTAAAAAAAATATTTTTTTAATTAAAAAAAAAAAAAAAAAAACCCGTGTCCTGAGCAGCAGGCGTATCTTAGTATATTAATGAGACTCACTTGTCATACTAATAATTATTCACCTACTATTCTCTACCCTACTTTCTTTTTTCTACCTCACTTTTCATACTCACAACACTTACTTTACAATAAACTTTTTTATTCACGTGAAATACCAATTTTGTGTCTTTCGAGTGGCGGAAGGAGTACATGTTAAAGGCGTTTTCGTATTATCTTGAAATCATGGTTAAAATTCTGAAATTAATCGTCCTGAAAGTTATTTCTTCCATTAACGAAGAGTGAAATTTATCAATATCTCACAGAAATGCCAATAGTTAGGCCATGTTTGGAGATCATTAAAATATAAATCATGTACAAGTTTAAACATTTTTTTGCTTTAAATCAACTAATATATAGTATATATATATATAAAGGTTGAAGTGAATAGAGCACTTCAACAAGCTCATTTTTCCTTCAAAATATGGATGGTTCTAAAATATTTTTTGCTTTAAATCAACTAATCAATAAAATAATTAATTGTCTTTAAATTAACCTATTATCCTATTCTCTCCCCTATTAATTAAATACAAATAAAACATTACTTTTTTTCTCTTACTTTTAGCTACTATACCTAAACTCTTTTCTTCACAAATTTGTAAATATCATTGTTTTGCAAATTGTTAATTTTGCAAGTAAAAAATGAAATATGAAATAACAATAGTAAAAATACATTTAGAAACACATGAAAATTTTCATTTAATGAATTGATATTTTTGAAATGTGGGTAATAGTAATAATTGTGTTTTTAAAGACTTATGTATAAAACAATGATATTTAGATATATTTTTTTCATTTTTTTCTTAAATGAAGAGTGTTTTTAAAACGGAAATAGTCATTGTTTATATTTAGAAATCTGTAATATTATTAAATTAATGTGATGATATAGTTTTGTTGAAAATTTTGTTTTCAAAATTATTTTCTCTTAAATTCTTCTTTGTTTTTGTTAAAACCTTTTTCCTTTTCTTCATTAATTTCTTCGAACGAAGTGATTATTTTAGCTAATAGTAAAAAATAGTCTTGAAATCTTATTTAGCCACTTTTTTAATACAACTTTTGAGTTTATTGTTGATATTTTTTTGTTCATTAAAATTCAAAAATATAATAAAATAAAAAACTCAGATTTTAGTGTCTTATTGAACCATATTCTTAAAGAGTGATATATAATTAAGTTTCAATGAGTGTTATTTAGATGAACTTTCATAAATCTAAAAAAAATGGTAAATACAAAGTATAAGAAAGGATTTTCAAATTTTGGGACAATTAATTGGCATTGAAATTTTAAATTCATTCTTTTTTTGAGTTATAAATTTTATATTTATTGCTAAAACAATAAATATGGTGTCATAACTATTTCAAAATATTTTTCTAAAAAAATCTATTTTATATGAAGTATGACTTTATAAGATTATTTCTGAAAACTTATTTTTTAAAAGACGCAAATTAATGAAAAACATAGAGTTATTGATAATATTAATTACTTAAAAATGAAATAATTATTTTTATTTAATGACAGTCAATCAGCAAATTAAATTGTGTTATGCGCCATTTATATTTGTGAAAATTTAAAAGCAAAATGTTACCCATCATCATTTAGCATTTGTTTTTAGAGTAAGTTTTGGGAGAAATCAGTTTCTCCATAAATTATAAAAAGTCTAATTTTTTTCAACTTGCAAATATTTGACGAATATAAAAGCAGTTTAAAAAAACAGGACTTTTTATAATTTAGGGAGAAACTAGTTTCCCCCAAAATATTGTGTTGTTTTTAAGTAGAAAGTGACAAGTCACGTGACGTGCATGTCCTTTCCCTCACACCACTCATGGCGCAAGGAAATGCATAACACAATTTAAAATATTTTTGACTCTATGTAAAAATAATAAACTTTTTAGTAGTCTAAAAAACAGTTTTTACATAGTGTTGAAAAATATTTAATTTATATTAATCAACCATTTCCATCACTAATAATGATTAAATTCTTGAATTCATATAAATAATACATCAAGCATATTAATATAATATGGTAGTTTATTTCTTGAAGTAGAAGATAATTGATACATAGACACAAATATTTCAACACCACAACTTAACATAGACAAGGAAAACTAGAGATAATTAAGCTTAGTAGATTGAATTCTCTCTATCCATTTCTCCGATGGATGTCTGGTTCTTTCACTCCGGGCCCGGCTGGCCGCGGCACGAGCGGTCCATCAGTGAACACGGCGGTTTGTTATTACCTTTGTGGAGCTGTTGGCCTATGCAGCTACCGTATCTCTTTGAATTACAAATGGGATGCTTTGGATTAAAGGCATTAAGCCCCTTTCCTCCAAGAAGAAGCCTTCTGTTGACTTCTGAATCCATTAGGAACTCCATTTCCATTTCTTCCTCCTCACCACCTGCACATCCTGAATCAGCGGTGGAGTCGTTACATGACCCAAATGAGCTGCTACTGATTGTCAGTTGACTTGCTGCTGCCTCTGCATCTGCCCTTTCCGTGTTTGTGCTGCACATCAACACAATCACTAGCACGGCCAACCAAATCCAGCGGCTATTCAACTTCATACCCATAATATTGATCGATATTTGGGAGATAATATTGATCGATATTTGGGAGAGGTTGATTAATTGATGACTGAGAAATGAGGAAATTAATGTTTTTGTAATGAAGGAAAAAAGAAAAAGAAAGATGGGTTCATGAGTGTGTCGATAAGAAATGAACGGATGTGTGTTTGTGTTATAATTTTCCGGGGACCTCCATATCACTAAACAAAGATGACCTCCATTTTTAACCAAGAAGGTCAATTCAAATTGATATGGCCATGTTCATTGTGTAGTGCCCCCTCCGCCTCAGCGCCTCAGAAAGTTAGTTCCTCTTTTTTCATTGTTAATTTGAATGAACTTTGATTAATAATTTACGTCACTTTTAATTTTCATAATAAAAATCTAAAAGTTTTTATTGATAAAATTTATAATGGTGTACCAATAACAAGTTTTAGATTTTCAATTAAGATATTTAAAACTAAACTAAATTATCATTTAAAATTCATTCAAGCTAACAACTGAAAAAAGAGACTAATTTTCTGAGACAGACATAGTAATAATGAATTAATCCCGCTTTTGCCGGATTTCAACAAACTTATACACAAGATGCATTCAAACATCAACCTAAAGTATAATGGATTTCGATACCTATACAACTGAATTACGAGTCAACTACAAGATTTAAAATTTAAGAAATTTTGGTGGCATATAACTAGTGGCAAATTAAGGAATTTTGGTGAGGGTTCAAATATTTATGAAAGCTTTATTATAAAATATGAAGGGGGTTAACTTCAAATTTAATGTTTAAGAAAATTATTAAAAGGAGAATTTGAAATAATTGAAAAGGTCATGGGAGTCAAGTGCCCCTCACCATATTTCAACCTTTTTCTCTTTCTTTTTTTATTTGTTTAAAAAAAAAAAAAAACTTTATACGCGGCCATGTCCACTCTTTTGTTTTTTTTAACCAAAATTGTATCATCACATTTATGATTTATCAATGCAATTCAATAATTTGATGAAGTTAATATGTACTCCCTCCATATCATAATGTACTGTCCATTTGACTTTCATTATTTTTACTTATTCATGCAAAACAAAATTACATTAAATTAGTTTTGATGTGATTGTGAAATATGGATTTGAACCTGAACAGTAAGTTAGGCCCAACGTGGCGAAATGGGCCAAGTGGGCCGAAGGAATAAAATGGATATTGTAAGTAAGCCCGTAAATGTGAAGCGACATTCAAGTGAGGCGGCAAGAATGGTAGCGACATGAGTAGGTCCAATCGTGAGAATAAGCGGTAAGCGAGAAGTACCCGTGGCAGTTAACGACATGATGGGTAGGACTAGCAGGCGACAAGTATAGGGCTGTAAGTACCCAAATCCGGATCGTCAAAATCCGTTAGAAGTTAGCAGAATCAGTTAGCGGCCGCTCCGGAGTTAGCCGGGAACAGTTAAGCACCCCGTTCTCAAGCCAACGAGACGTCTCGGGACTGTCCCGTGCATCCCAACGTCGAAGCGTACTCAACACACGTCATTGCACGTAAAAGTACGGCTTTCCCTGAAAAATGCACTTTTCGGCACTTTTCGGCACTTTTCGAGGGCGTTTCAGACATTTTTCGGACAGTTATTTTAAAAACGGACAAAACTGGGGATAATGGCGCGAACTCCCACAACCTGGTGAGTCACAGGGGACACATGGAGTGCATGCCACAGCTCCCTCGTCAACATCAATCAAAAATCAGTGTGAAAAGACTAAAATACCCCTGATATGCAGTTCAGTCCGGCCGGACTCTTTTGCAGACAATCCAAAATTGCCAGCAAGTCCCTCCAATTTCCAAAGTTTCACAAAATCCCCTGGTTTTCACCCTCAGTCCGTCCGGACTCATCCTGAAATTTTACCTATAAATACAGAGGCTGTCAAAGCCATTTACAAAAACAAAAATTACTCCCTTTCACTCAAAAGCCACGGCCCAACTGGTTTTCACCCCTTCTCGAGCCCCCGTTTCGCCTCGATTCGCGTGAAAACTCCGTATTTCGATCAAATACAACCCCCGCCACCTCAAAACACCGTTCCAAACATATTTTCGTATCCCGTATACGCCCACCGAGCCAAAGGAGCCGACCCTAGCCATAGGTA
This sequence comes from Adenophora triphylla var. japonica, assembly GCA_022495995.1. Lineage (NCBI taxonomy): Eukaryota > Viridiplantae > Streptophyta > Magnoliopsida > Asterales > Campanulaceae > Adenophora > Adenophora triphylla. Next base: position 179,405 of record JAFEMH010003417.1, read on the forward strand.
GCTCCCTCTCTCTTTAAACTCTCGTTCCGTCTCGCTTTACGCGCCAGTCGCTACAACCATTTCGGACGACGTTGTTGAAATGTAGACGCCATCGTCTAAACGGGGTCCGATACGTTTTAGTCCCTGATCCTCTTCTCTTCCCGTAAGAGAAGTAATCTCGGGTTAAAACGGCGTTCCGGCCCCGTTCCGTTACTTTTTATGTCATTTATCAATTCCGAATCGTTTGATCCGTCGATCGTCATTTACTTTCATGTCATTTACCAATTCCGGATCGTTTGATCTGTCGAACGTCATTTACTTTTACGCAACTTTACAATTCCGAGCTGTTTGGCTCGCCGATCGTACTTTACAATTCCGGGTCGTTTGATTCCGTCGATACCGCACTTTAAATACTGTCATTTACAAGTTTGAGCCATTTAGATCGTGATAGTATTTACTTTTCAAAGTCCGAGTCGCAACCCGATTCGTTGATCACATATCATTTAATGCCTTTTTCCCGTAAAAATGCTAACAATGTAATGACCGGTTCAAAACCGGAGTTCGACCTTCGAACTCTCTTTCAAAACGCGCGAAATGACGTTTGGCATCGAAACGCTCATCTTCAAACTTAAAAGCCGCCATTTGACACTCAAATCATTTAATGTTTTTTTCCCGTAAAAATGCTAACAATGACATGCCCGGTTCAAAACCGGAGTTCGACCTTCGAACTCTCTTTCAAAACGCGCGAAATAACGTTTGGCATCCAAATGATCATCTTCAAACTCAAAATCTGACGTTTGATATTCAAACGCTCTTTTCTTAAAAGTCAACATTTGACACTTAAGATAAACAGTTAAAATCAGCATTCGCGCCACTTTTCTTAAAACTTCCAAAACCGACGTTTGTCATTCAAACGCTCGCCTTTTCAAACAGAACCATAATCAACGTTTGACATTCAAATCAAGATTAAGCTTGTCATTCAATCCCCCATTTCAAAATGCAAACACACACATACACACGCACACGATTTCGAGAAAGGTAGAAAGACTCGTCATACGAGGCGTTTCAGGTGATCTCAAAATACTCTTCCCGAAACGTAACGTGACCTCCGAACCTAACAATCTCTGGTACTAAAAAGATTTTTACTCGTTTTTGCTACCAATAAAAATGACACCCCTTTTCAGAGCTTTTTCCTAAGTTTTTGCTACCAATAAAAACGACACCATTTTCAACCAAAAGCCGTTTCTCAACGTTTGGGCTCAAAATACAAAAATCGCGTGGCGACTCCTCTCCTTCCCGAAAGCAAGGTCTCAGACACCAACCCTCTGCGAAAGACAACCGCCTTTCGCCGCGCGCGAAATCCAGGTAATTTCAAGGGCGGCTAGAAGATGGGATTGGCGACAATATGAGTATTGCTCCCTTTCTTAGGATTGTCGCATAGGCGACAATCATGGCTGATGACGTTAAGTGACTGATATGCTGCCACGTGTGGGTACCCACTACAACCATTAAAATAGTATGATTTGACAAGGTGAACAGTGATTTTCCACTAACTTGGGGGTGGTTGACACCCTTAGTGGATGATTGACAAGTGTCCCCCCATGTGCAAGACACATGTTGCATGGGAGTATATAAACCTTAGAGAAAATAATATTGGTAAGTCGCTCACACTCTCTCTAAGCTCTCTCTCTCTCTCTCTCTCTCTCTCTCTCTCTCTCACTCTCTAAGTTTCATTGTTATTCACCTTGCTACCAATCACTTATTCTCACGCCGGAGGGGTTTTGCCGGAGCCACCCCCGGCTTAGTTCACGTTCTTGCTTGTGTGTAGGTGACGTGTTTGACCATTCGAAGAGGACCAACCGGAGTATCCATCATTTGCGGTTTAGCTCAGATCCTGTGCAACACATTTGGTTGTGTAGCATCAGTTGGTTCCGTTGCCGGGACTTACCGTTCTTCTTTGTTTGGTCCGATGGAGTTTGGTGGTTAGTTTGAAGGTGGTGCACTGTTCGTGTTCTTGTTCAAAAAGTTAGGAGATCCCGTTTGTCAGTGGCTGTCAGTGTTGTGTTTCTGGTGGTGCAAGTTTATTCGGTCTGTTGAAGTTTATGGCGGATTTGCAGTTCGTGTAAAGGTGGTCATTGCCAGAAGCCTTGTTTGGTGGCTGTCAGTCCGTGTTGGTTGGTAAAATCTTGGTTTTGTTTGGATATTTGCTTGTAAACTCAGAAAGTGTTAAAATGGGTCAAGATAAAGCAACCCATTCGAAGGCTGCTCAAAATTTGACATTGGCGACCCCTAATCCTAAGGAGGTCTGTGGGGGGTGGGGGTCTGAAAGAGATGGTGAGGTGCATACGTCGGAGACAGACTCTAGTGTCAGGCGAGCTAGAGAGCGGGAATCTAAGGCGAACACTACCAGAAACTGGTGCTTTAGCGACAGAATCAACAGCGACGGAAGCATTTCGTCGCTAAATAGCGACGAAAATTATGCTATAGCGACGGAATGATTTTGGCGTCAAATTTACCGACGAAATTCAATTCCGTCGCTGAAACGAATATTACCGCCACTAAATTGGCGTCAACTTTACCGACGGAATATTTCGTCGCTATATCTTTCTCAGCGACGGAATTATTCCGTCGGTGAAAAGTTATTATTTTTTAATTTTTTTTATCAGCGACGGAATTATTCCGTCGGTGAATATAATATTTAATTTTTAATATTTTTACTTAAACAGCGACGGAATAATTCCGTCGGTAAAAATTAAATGTTTTTTATTTTTATTTTTTTTAAATAAACCAGCTACGGAAGCCGAATTCTTGTAAAAAAATTAGTTTTTTCATAACATAAGAAAAAACTAGTTTTTAAACACTAAGCCTAACTAATAAGATGGATGGACAATGCTAAAAACTAGTTTTTTCATAACATTTTGAAAAAAAACTAGTTTTTCACAAGACCTACTCGCGACGGAATATTTCCGTCGGTGATTAATTAATTTTTTTAATTTATCAGCGACGGAAATATTCCGTCGCTGATTATAAAATTTAATTTTTAATTTTTTTTTAATTTATCAGCGACGAAAATATTTCGTCGCTGATTATAAAATTTAATTTTTAATTTTTTTTAATTTATCAGCGACGGAATAATTCCGTCGGTGAATATAAAATTTAATTTTTAATTATTTTTAATTTATCAGCGACGGAATAATTCCGTCGGTGATTATAAAATTTAGTTTTTTATTATTTTTAGAACTAATTAACAAAATAACTAACTGAAAACATTAAAAAATTTAACTGAAACGTTAGAAAATTGACTGGAATTTCAAAAAATTAACTGAAATTTTGAAAAATTAACTGAAAACGTTAAAAAAAAACTAGCTAGAAACGTTAAAAAACTGACTGAAATTATTAAAAACTAACTAGAAACGTTAAAAAACTGACTGAAATTTCAAAAAACTAACTGAAAACGTTATACCCTATACCATATACTATATATATATATATACCCTATACCATATACTCCTTCCGTCCCACAATAATCTATAAACTTTCCATTTTGGGTGTCCCACAATAATATATAACTTTCTCAAAATGGAAATAATTTATTACTTCTTTATTCACCCTACCCCACCCAATTAATATTAAACCCACCCATTTAACTTAATTAACCTAACCACTCTCTCTCTCTCATCTCTCTAACCTATCAGTCCTATTAATTCTTTTTGGAAAAAAACGTAAACCTCACCACTCTCTCTCTCATCTCTCTAAGCATTTCTAGGGTTCAATTCATATCAAGAGAACTCCTTGTTCTCTCTGTCTCTCTTAGCGCCGTTCATAGATCGATGTCCCAAAACCTCGGATCGAGTCCTTCCACTACTGTAATTCACAATCCTTTCAAAGATCTACCATCTGCCCTCTGTTTTTTTGCAATTTTTGGCCGCCATGGCTGCCATGGCCGTGCCGGAGATTATGTCTATTCCCGACTTATTGCAGTCGGTAATAGACGACGAACAACAATACTCGCCTGGCTATGTGAGATTTCTCGAGGCTTGCTCCAAGATCCCTGGTTTAGTTGTGAAGAGGATTGTTGGTGTGGGCGATTTTCCTTATTTCGAAGAGGCCCCAAAATCTGTTGAAAAATATTCTTCTTCGGCTTTGGTTGAGCCGAAAATGCTTGGTGAGCCACCATTGTCGCCGGGTTATGAGCAATTTTTGAAGGAAACAGAGCTTCTCCTGGGTTGGAATGAGAAGAACTCAGAATCTGTCCGTGATTTTGTGTCTTATGAAGATTATTGTTTGGAAAAATCAGGTTTCATCTTCTTTATTCTCTCTTTTAGCCTTCTACAGTAAGAGTACCACTTGGGTTTTTGGAATTAAATGGTTGGTTGTGAAATGGTAAAAAATTGGCATGATTTCTGTGATTAAATGCTGTGTCCCCCATACTATATGCCATGTTATATGAACTTTCTTTGAGAGCTTGCTGATAATTGTTGGTATTACACTTGGATTTTGGTCGAATGTGCTCTATGATGAATTTTCTCTGAGAGCTTGCTGATAATTGTTTGTACTGCACTTGGTTTGGCTTTACATGGTGAGATGTGCTCTATGATGATTTTTTGCTGAGAGCTTGCTGATAATTGTTTGTACTGCACTTTATTTTGGGTTAAATGTGCTCTTGAATTTGGTTTTGGTCTGCTATGCATGCTTTATGACTAGAAATGGTGAGATGTGCTCTATGATGATTTGATGCTTGAGAGTAGTAGCCATAATTTATGAGTAGTCCATTCTTACAAAAGTACTCTACTTGGTTTGGCTTTACATGGTTTCTACTTGGTTTTAGAAGTACTCTATGATGATTTTTTTCTGATAGTAGTCCATTCTTACAAAAAACAAAAAGAAACCACCTTTTCAATCCATTCTAAAGATTTTAAAGAGGAAAACGGGCTAACTCAATGGCTGCCATCATGCCTTCTAGTCCTTCAGCTTGTCCATATGCCTCCAAGTACAGTATGCATTCTCTTACCAATTCAGGATTGATTACAATGCTATCTGGCAGTTCTCCTCTTCGGTCCAATGCTTCCTTTCCAATATGTGAGGTTTGAAATTATTTCCACCTTTCACCTTCATAATATTTTCCATGTTTTTTTGCAAACTGAGAAATACATAGTTGAGTGTCTTATGTGATAGCTTTGCATAAGAGTCTTCAACTGCTTTGATCAATTCCTCCACTGTCCTAGCTTCCACATCATCCTTCAATGAGTCTATAGACCTAAACCAGCCTAGGTCATTGATATTAGTGTCAGGTGAGTTTGGTGGCTGGAAATTAATCTGAATGTTGAAGTCATCCTCTCTTGCTGCTGATCTGAAGTCTAGATCATTGTTGGTGATGTGGGGTGGGGCATTGTCCCACTGGATTGTGATATCTTTGCTTGAATTTTGTGGCCATTTTGATTTGATAGCAGGAATTACCTACAATAAGAACATGAAGTAAAAGAAATTAAAGTGAAATAGGCAGCCTAAATAATTTTACAAGGAAATTGTTTAAATTGCTGATCTTACTTGGTTTAGTACCATGTCTTTGGTAACTTCTTTGTTAACTGAATCTAGTGCCTTTGTGACCAGAGTTCCAACAACTCTACATTTTACGCTATTTCTCTTTCTTTGGTTGTTTTTGAAAATGGCCACATGCCTATCTTTCCATCAAATATCATCTCCCCCTCATCATTATAATGTGGCCTTGTTACGACACAAATGAACATCACTTTTGTGATAAATCTTTTTGATTGGCAGGCTCTATATGGCTCTTGTTCTCCAGGATAAATATAGTACTTCTGAGTGCATTTTGAGATGTAAAACCATTTTTCATCCACATGTATATCATGTGTCATGCTTTTGAACTTTGGGGTGGATGTTTATTCATCAAAATATAGTGCTGAAATGCAAAATTTAAGCCTTGAAAGCTGATTTTCTGGGGTTAGGGCAGGATGTATGGCATTAGTATGGTGTTTGATCACACCTTTTTTATTCCACCTCCCAATGGTACTCTTACTAACTCCCATGGCTACTCCTAATTTTCTGATTGTTTTTCTTTTGCTAAATTCGATTCCTTTCATTTTTTCAAGATCAAATACGACTTTTTTTTTCTATACCCAATTTTTTTGAAGCAAAAGAAAGAGGATTACCTAGTTAGGTTTGCTGTTTCATGTGCCCCCATGCAACATAAACTGTAGGCTTTGCAACATTAAAATGGATTGCTACTTGTCTTGCTTTGTGATGGATGTGTTTTTACACACCCATTTTACATGTTTACGAACCTATTTTAGGCTCAATGTCCCGGGTTTTATGTCGTTTTAATGTGGTTGTTGAGTATTTGATGAGTAAAGGGGAAAGAGATGGTTAAGTGTTGAGTTTTGTCAAGAAAAAGTGCAAGAAATCAAGTTGGAGTGGAGCAGAGCAGGAAAATAGTGAAACAGATTCGAGCTCCAGGAACTGGTCTCCAGTGTGGTCGCGCTCAACCTCAGAGCGACCGCGCTCAATTGAAGAAAATCAAGCCAAAGTTGCTGCCAAGGTGCGCGGGCGCGCTCAACACAAGAGCGGCCGCGCTAAGCCCGTTTTCAGCACCAGTTTTCAGCAACTAATGAAGGGTGTTCTCGACTTTTCGCACTTTTTTACCTATGGATTTTGCCCTAGAATATATATTTTCAGCAGCACACTTATGAAAAACATCTTGGATATTGCTTTTGTTTTAGTTTTTGAGTTTTCTTAGAGAATTCTTTGTTCATCAATTCCGGATTCTTCAGGTTTTGATGTTCTCGTATTTCATGATTATTACTAGTTTCATTATGTCGTTGAGTAGCTAAATCATTTAGATTTGCGGATTGGTGGTAACAATTACTGAATCTTTATGCTATGGATTTAATTCTTCCAATTCAATCTCTTTCTAGTTCTTCAAAGTATTAATCTTTAAATGTTTTAAGGTTTCAATTTCATGATAAGATGACTTTGGCCTTTGAATTATTTAGGTATCGATTGCGCCATTAATTTGGGGATTGATATAATTGAACACTGTTTTGAAGATTAGATCTAATTGAGGCCATAATAGAAATCAAAAGGGTTTAGATTCGATATTCTAAAGTGCTGAATAATTGTTTGATTGTTGTGTGGCCGTAATAGAAAACGCAGCTTGATAATAATTTAAAGGGTTGCAATCCGGGCACCACACCGTCCCAATCCTTACTTTTGTGAATGAATCCTAGATTGAGATTAATGTTTTTAGCAATAAAAATAGTATAGAGTGAAAGTAATTGTGAATCCAATCCGTGAATCTCCGTTGTTGATCTGAGTTAATTCGTTACTTTTAAATTGCTTCCTTAGCGTTAATCTTTCGCTTTCTGTTTTAGAATTAATTTTCTGTTTTCAATCAAAAATCTTGGGTTACTATATTCACTGCTTTTATTTTACTTGTTTACCAACGAGTCTCTGTGGTTCGACCCCTGCTCGTGCATACTGCTACACCGGTAGTGAGTACACTTGCTCGGTTTTTATTACTAGAGGAATTTTTCTCCATCAAGTTTTTGGCACCGTTGCCGGGGACTTGTTGCAAGTAAACAAGTAGGTTAGGTAGTGAATGCAAGGTCGTTGTTCTTTGAAGCCTACATTGGTGCCATTGGACGACAACATAAATAGACTTGAGGAAGCATTTGAGGGCGATCCCCTCTTTAATCCCCTCTTTTCAGATTCGGACATTGAATCAGAACCCTCCACCACCGAGGTAGAGGAAGAGAAAGCCGAGATGGCAGAACCACCGGCACAAACGATGAATGATTACCTTAGACCTAGGGTGGACACTTCCACCTCATGCATGCGTAGTCTTGTCCGAAAGAAAGAATTTAGAGGTCAAAGGTCGGTATTTTGCTATGATACCTAGTTTTCGGGGCTACCGGGCGAGGATGCCTTGACTTTCTTGAAAGAATACATTATGACGGTAGCCCGGTTTTATTAAGAGCGGGAGTGATCAAGAGCAGATTAGGCTTAAGTGCTTCCCTTACACTCTAAAAGGGGTAGCGAAAACTTGGTTAATGATGCTTCCATCCCAAAGCATCAGCACATGGACTGAGATGCAAGATATTTTTCTCAGGAGGTACTACCCACATCATCTGCAGGCTAATTTTAGGTAAAAACTGATGACTTTCACACAAGATGTGGGAGAACCTCTCCATGAGGCTTGGGAGAGATTTAATATGATGCTTATTTAATGTCCTCAACATAATTTCTATTTACCCTCTTTGAATCAAGCTTTCTATGAAGGCTTGAATGACTCCACTCAGTCTGTTGTGAACAATGCAGCAGGAGGCTCTATAGGAGCCAAGACCCCTGAGGAGACTAAGGCCTTATTTGAGATGTTGAGTGCTTATTCTCAACAAAAGAGGTCTAGGGGTAAAACAAGGGGTATTGGATTTGGATTGCTGATAATCTTTCCAAGCAAATTGCAGTCTTAAGTAGTAAGTTTGACAAGTTGACTGCTCAAGGCACCTCTTCTAGTGCCAATGTGGTAAATGATTTATGTGCTTACTGTGGTTTAAATTCTCATGCTACTAATATGTGTCCAAGTGGTGTCCAGTTTGGTTTTGATCCTGAATAGGCAAATGCTATGTATGGGCATCCCCCAAGGCCTCCACCGAACATGCCCTACGGCAACACTTATAATCCAGGGTGGAGGAATCATCCTAATTTCTCGTGGGGAGGTAATCAGAATCCACGAAATAAACCTTTCCATCCTCCACCTCCACAAGGGATATTTGAAAGAAAGAAGGAGCCTTGGGAGGAGGCAATAGAGCAGATAAGAGCTGAACAGCAGCAGGCAGCAAAGAATCATAAAGCTGCAATGAAGAAAGTGGAGACCCAAATAGGGCAGATGGCTGAAGCTTTTCAAGCCTTACAGGGGCACAAGTCAGGGACCTTCCCGAGTCAAGGTCACCAAGCAAAGGCCATTACCACACTCCGAAATGGTAAACAGGTTGGTAGCGAGGTAACTTCTTCTTCATCTTATGTTCCACCTCTTGTTGTTGAAATTGTTAATGAGGACAAAGGTGTTAATGAATTGGAGGAGAAATCTGAAGTTGACTCTCCAACCACCAATCCATATGTACCGGCTGTACCATTTCCTGGAAGATTTATGAGGAATAAAATGGATCAACAAATGTCGGAGTTGATGGAAATGTTCTCTAAAGTGAACATCAATCTCCCCTTGCTGAATGTGATAAAAAATGTTCCGGCTTATGCCAAGTTTTTCAAAGAAATTAATTCCAGGAAACCAAAGTATGGCAAGGATGAGAGGGTTATCCTAGGAGAGAATGCTAGTGCAGTGGTACAACAAAACCTCCCACCCAAACAAAAGGACCTCGGAAGTTTTATAATTTCTATCAATATGGGGAACTCGAGTAAGGTGAAGGCGATGTTGGACCTAGGCGCTAGTATTAATTTGTTGCCTCATTATATGTATCTTGAGATGGGTTTGCCTGAATTGAAACCTACATCCATGGCTCTCCAACTAACTGATCGATCTATTAAAAGACCGTTGGGGATTGTGGAAGATGTTTTGGTTCAGGTGGACTCATTAATCATACCTGTGGATTTTGTTGTGCTTGAGATGGCTAATAGTGAGTGTAGTCGTCGTGATTCCCCAATTCTACTTGGGCATCCATTCATGGCAACGACAAACACTATTATTAATGTTGGCAATGGAACTCTTTCCATGACTGTGGCCAACGAGAAAATTGAAATTTTTGTGTATGATATTATGCAAAATCCAATGGACAATGGGAATTCTTGTAACTTTGTGGATAGAATAGATAACTGTGTGCAGGAATACTTGTGGCATGATAGAGAGTGTGATGAACTTGAGATGTTGTTGAATGGCAGTGGGAAAACTAGGGATAATGCGGGTTCCGAAGTAATGGCCATTGAAAATAAGGCCGAGGGACATTATTCTGTTAATGGCCCGTCTCACTCCCTAGGCTACTTTAATGAGAAGTCAGCGCCATCAGTTGTGGTTCCACTGGTTCTTGAGCTAAAACTCCTCCCCTCTAATTTAAAGAATGCTTTTCTAGGGGAGGGCGAGACTTTACCTGTGATAGTTGCCTCGGACTTGACCCTAGAACAAGAGGCCAAATTAATTGTTGTGCTTTGTGAGCACAAATCGGCCATAGGATGGACCTTGGCGGATATTAAAGGAATTAGCCCCTCAATGTGTCACTACTAGAAACAGGCCCTTTACCGACGAAAATTTACTGACGGACGCGGTCCGTCGGTATTACTGACGGACTAGCATTGGTTATCGACGGAATTTAACCGGGATTTTTTTAAAAAAAAATCATTTAGGTCCGTCGGTAATACTCTAAATTCCGTCGTTATTACAGACGGAGAGGGTCCGTCGGTATTACCGGCGAAATAGTCCGTCGGCAACGTGTAATATAAATTAAAACCCTACCCCCTTTCATCGCCATTTACGCTTACTTCAGAGAAATTAGAGAAATTGCTCAGTTCATCGCCATTCGCCGCCGTTGCTCAGTTCATCGCCTTTCGCCGTTCTCGTCGCCTTCCGCCGTTCACGTCGCCTTCCACCGTTCACTCGGTAATCTCTCTCTCTCTCTCTCGGTCTCTCTCTCTCTCTCGGTTTATGAATTTCTCGAACTGATTTTTGTTTTGGTAGTATTTTTTTTTATGTAGATAACCTTGTTTGTTCATTTGCACTTGTTAAACATTATTGCTACAAAACCCTAATGGAGAAATTGGATTTTTCAATGTTTGTTAAATAGGGGGATTAAGGGCCGGAGGTGGAAAATTTGGAGCTGCTTTAGGGCAAAACAGGAGGGCATTGAGTACAATCAACAGAAATGTTATGGGGGCTCCACAGTACCCAGTAAACAAGAGAGTAGCAAGTGACTTGCAAGAGTAAATTTCTTTGACTTTCTGTTTTGGTTGAAGTTTTCATCATGTTTCAGTTCCCTTTTTGACTTTTTATTTTATTTATTTTTTCCTGTATTGTTCAGAAAACATGCTGTCCCTTGTAAGAAAAATCCACCAATTCCGGTTCATCGACCAGTTACTAGGTCGGTAACAATGCCTTTTTCTTGAATTGTTTTCTATGAAGATGTGTGTGTATTTTGCCTACATTTTTTCCTATTGCCATGATCATTAAGGGTTTTGTTTCTTTTTCCCCATTTTTTTTTCTTTTCATAGGAAATTTGCTGCACAAATGGCTAGCAAACAACAACATCCTATGCTCAAGGTTGCTTGCTTACCTTTTGTAAACTAAGAAACTTTTCACAATCTCGTTAAAAATATTCTTCTGAACTTGATGATGATCAATATATTCATTTGGTGTATACCTTGTGAAGGTTACACAAGGTATACACCAAATGCAGGTACTTTGGAACTGCGGTCGGCAATTTGCCATAAATTAAAAGGTCAGTATTTTGATATGTTAGAGAATTCTACATTACTTTTACAGTAGATTTACAATGTCTCATATCTAATTGTAATTATTTTATGGCAGAGGAGAATGGGCTCTCATATACACCAGATCAAATTGTGGTTAGTAATGGTGCAAAGCAGAGTGTACTTCAAGCTGTGCTAGCAGTTTGCTCTCCAAGGTTAGCACATTGTTAATCACGAATCTAGGGTTTTTTGTTTTTTCTGTTTAGAGCGCCTTCCATGTACTCGTGTTAATTCCCTAATGATTTATCTCTATTGTTGTGTAGGACTGAGTATGATAGAGGTGTCAACACCTTCTCCCCTGAAGGCCGATTGTTTCAGGTTGAATATGCCATTGAGGCCATAAAGGTACCAATTTGAACTCATATGTTTGTTCGTTCTCTGTGTAGTAGATTGATTTCTAATAATTTGTGTTTTGTGGCTTTTGATTGTGATTTGCAGTTGGGTTCCAAGGCAAGACAGGGTAACTACTTAAGTGGATTAGTTCCAGCTGAATTGGGAAACCTCTCAGAACTTCAAACTTTGTAAGCTGTTTCACTATCTTTGATTGTGATTTACAGTTGGGTTCCACGGCAAGACGAGGTCATACAATATTGATAAAAAGCGTGTTTAGAGAAAATAAATCTATTAGGATTTGTGCTTCAAATATCATGTTGCTATGCTATGTTACCACTCATGTACAAACCTTGACCTGTGACAGATGCTTAGGTAGGGCCAAAATTGTTAACCATGCTTGAAGGAAGATGATAAATACTTTAATCCAAGCCTCGCACCAAAAACTAATTCATTACTGGCTGCTTCTACAGGGATATATCTAGCAACTCTCTCGGTGGAAATATTCATGCATCACTTGGGATGTTGGGCAATCTTCATGATTTGTAAGTTTTCTAAACTTCTTAAAGTTAGTAAAAACATACTTGTAGGATTGAGTGTTGACTAGTTTTCTCATTAATTTGTGAAGCAATGTATCAACCAATTTTCTGGTTGGATCAATACCATCTGATGGCATTCTCGACAAGTTTACTAGTACCTCGTGAGTATCAAATTCTACTTCCATTCCTTTTCTTAAAGTTATATCATTAATAACCTCATTGTTTCTGCAAATAAACTGGATGTGTATGGTAGTTGGGTTGGAAATATTATTAAAATAAATTAGACCCCCCGTAAATATGTGTTTGTTTGATTGATGTTTAATAACTTGAAACTTCCAAACGGCGATCAATAAATATTTGTTTAGAATCAGATAGGGTGGTAGAGATCTTTGCTTTATCATCACCTTTGGCAATCCAGTTCCTTTTAGATCTGGCTGGTTAATAAATGTCACAAATAAAATTTATTCAACATGTGATGATGTTTCTCTTTGCACATCCATTCGGATATATCAATACGCTGCTTAGATCCATTGGGAATCCATGCCAGAACAGTTGCATGCAAAATCAATCTTTTCATTTGAGAATGACACATTTATTTTCAGACTTATTACCATTGTACAGTGTAACTAGATATCAAAATAACCCTACCTTTGTATGTCCTTGTATATATTGATGGGATTGCATCAATTTTTTGTAGAATCTCTCTCTTTTATATTTGCTTTTTGAATATGACTTTTTGTTTCCGAGACTCCGTGCTTCTCTTTCTCCCTCTCTCACGGAACTCCTTCTCAATCATCTCCAACCTCTACTTAGATCATTACCATTCATTCATCTTCCACTTTTGGGGTTGTGAAGTTTGAAATTAAATTTTTACAGTCTTTGTTATCGAAGAGTGGAAGAGATATGTGTTATAACTAACAGTTGAGGTAAGAGGTGTAAATTTATTTGAGATGAGTTATCAGAGAAACGAGGAAGAACATTATCCCAGGTTGTAGGTGCACATTATAGTTAACTAGAATAGGAAAAAAGGAAAGAAATTAAAGATTTTCAAAGTTATATTGGTTCTTTTTCTGCTCTCTTGCACTCTATTTGCTTGTTAAATCTCATAAGAAAGATCTATTAACATGATGCTTAACTGATCATGAAGAAAATGACTTTTGAAAACATTAGATCTATTTGGGTAAACGATCATGTATAAAAAGAGAAAAAATTGTAGAGAGAGCGAGAGGTGGCTTTGGTAAGAAATTATATAATAAAAAGTTTAAGCAAGTGAATTTAACAAAATGTTCATCCCAACAGTTCTGTTAAGCATTTAACCGACATTTGACAAAATAGTTAAAATAGATATAGAAGTTCACAGTGGAATGATGATCAATATTTCATAAAAAGTACCAAAGTCAAAGTGGAAAAATAATTTAAGTACCAAGATCATTTTAGTCGTATAGCCGAGTTTCATTCAGTTGAGATTTAATAAACAGTTTTGGCATTAGTCACTGCTTCCCTTGTATTGGGACATATGATTTACTCAATGTATTGCTATTCCACATGGCTTTTTTCCATTTGCTTACCACTCAATCAGATCCTAATAAGTTCTAACCCCTTAGATTCTGTTTAGTTTATCATATGCTTAGCTCTTGAGCAAGATGTATGTGGCAGTTAGAATATCATCTATCTTTGTGCAGAGAATTAAAGATAAGATCGGTGATGCATATGATCGCTTGGAATTTATCATACCACTACTGAGGTAATTAGTTTTGACTGATATTTTTCTCATTTAAGTTCTAACCCCTTAGGTTCTGTTTAGTTTATCATATTGGTATCACTCGTTTTCACTAATCATACACATTTGAACCACAGGAATGCAATGCTAGCATCAAGGACCAAGGTGATCGTGTTAGTAGAAAGAGTATTGGAAGTTTGAGCAGAACAACGGAAGTAATAATCGTGTGCAGTTTTTTTTTAATCTCACTTTTATGTTGGTTTTGAGAATTTGATGAATGTTGAATTTGATTTTTCATGTTTTTATTGAATGTTTAATTGAGTTGTAATTAAATGTTGGTATTTTGGTGATTGAACATGTTACAGGTGGTTTTTTTAATATTTAAGATTTTTTTTTTTAAATTCTGAACAATTTATCGACGGACATTTCCGTCGGTAAATTTTTCAAAAAAAATGGTAATATTGTTACCGACGGAAATATCCGTCGGTTACTAATAGAATTACCGACGGAAATATCCGTCGGTAATCTCTCCGGCAACAATGCCGGTCATTGGCCGGCGACTTTCTTTACCGACGGACCATTTCCGACAACATAAATACCTTTACCGACGGACTGTACGTCGGTGTTACCGACGGACTATTTCCGTCGGTATTACCAACCAATTATTTCCGACGGAATCCGACGGATGAAATTCGTCGATAATAAGGTTTTACCGACGGAAATTGACTTTTACCGACGGAAATTTTCGTCGGTAAAAGGGCATTTTCTAGTAGTGTGTATGCATAAAATTAATCTTGTAGAAGGGGCTAAACCTTCGAGGGAGAGACAAAGGAGATTGAATCCTCACATGGAGGAAGCAGAGGAAAGAGGTCCTTAAATTGTTAGATGCGGGAATTATATTCCCAATTGCGGATAGTGAGTGGGTGAGCCCGGTTCAAGTGGTTCCCAAGAGGTCGGGCATTACTGTTGTGAAAAATGATAAAAATGAGGATGTGCCCACTAGAGAGGTGATCGGGTATAGGATGTGTATAGATTTGAGAAAGCTCAATGCCGCCACCAAAAAGGATCACTTTCCTTTGCCTTTCACTGACCAAATCCTAGAGAGGTTGGCGGGTCATGCTTATTCTTGATGGGTTCTCGGGATATAATCAAATCACAATCGCACCCGAGGACCAATCAAAGACTACTTTCACTTGTCCCTTTGGTACTTTTGCCTATAGGAGGATGCCCTTTGGGCTTTGCAATGCACCCGCTACTTTTCAAAGGTGCATGACCTCCATCTTTTCGGACATGATAGAGAAGTGTGTCGAGGTGTTCATGGATGACTTTTCTGTGGTTGGAGATAGCTTTGAGGGCTGTCTTAAAAATTTGACTATGGTCTTGAGGAGATGTTGCGAGACCAATTTGACACTTAGTTGGGAGAAGTGTCACTTTCTTGTTAGACATGGGATTGTCTTGGGTCACATAGTGTCTAGTAGGGGGATTGAGGTGGATAAAGCTAAGATAGATGTGATTTCTAAGCTACCTCCCCCGGTCTCAGTCAAGGGTGTTCGAAGTTTCTTAGGCCATGCGGGTTTTTATCGGCAATTTATTAAGGATTTTTCACAAATTTGTAAGCCGTTAAGTAACTTGCTAGCTAAAGATACCGGGTTCATCTTTGAACAAGATTGTCTAGATGCTTTCATTTTATTAAAAGAAAAACTGACTTGCACTCCCATTCTTTCTATCCATGATTGGTCTCACCCTTTTGAGATCATGTGTGATGCATCTGATTTTGCTATTGGGGCTGTTTTAGGACAAAAGATAGATAAATTACCGCATGTAATCCATTATGCAAGTAGAACTCTTAATGATGCACAACTTAATTATACCACCACTGAGAAAGAATTTTTAGCGGTTGTGTTTGCACTTGAGAAGTTCCGTTCATACTTGCTTGGTTCGAAGGTAATAATTTATTCTGATCATGCAGCTTTAAAATATTTGTTGAATAAAAAGGATGCAAAACCTAGACTTCTTAGGTGGATGCTTTTGTTGCAAGAATTTGATTTGGAAATAAGGGACAAAAAGGGGACTGAAAATGTAGTGGCGGATCACTTATCAAGGCTTGAGGATTTCTCGTTTCAGAATAGCAAAGAAGGGGTGATTCCGGTGAATGAAAATTTTCCGGATGAACAACTACTTGCTTTACATGTTCACGAGCCTTGGTATGCGGATCTTGTTAATTATCTTGCATGCGACATGATTCCTCCTCACTTTACTTATGATCAAAAGAGGAAATTTAAATCTGATGTTAAGCACTACATTTGGGATGATCCTTACTTGTGGAAAATTTGTCCGGATAAGATTGTGAGAAGGTGTATTTCGGAACATGAACAATTGAGTGTCTTGCGCTTTTGTCATGACTTACAATGTGGTGGGCATTTCAGTGGTCAAAAGACTGCTAGGAAAATCCTTCAAAGTGGCCTATATTGGCCCACCATATTTAAAGATGCGCAAGACTTTTGCAAAAAGTGTGATAAATGCCAAAGAACTGGAGGGATAGGTAAGCGTGATGAGATGCCCCAAAATTATAATCTAGTTGTTGACATATTTGATGTGTGGGGCATTGATTTCATGGGCCCTTTCCCCTCATCCCATGGTTTTGTGTATATACTGGTAGCTGTGGACTATGTATCTAAATGGGTGGAGGCTATTGCCACTCGGACTAATGATGCTACTGTCGTTTCAAAGTTTGTGTGTGAGAATATTTTTTGCAGGTACGGGGTGCCTCGGGCTATCATTAGTGATCAAGGAACTCACTTCACAAACAGGCTTTTCAACCAAGTCCTAAAGAAATATGGGGTTGTTCACAAGCTAGCCACAGCTTACCATCCCCAAACATCGGGGCAAGTGGAAGTAAGCAACCGCCAAATCAAGGGGGTTCTTGAGAAGACAGTTCATCCAAACAGAAAAGATTGGGCTGTGAAGCTCAATGATGCATTATGGGCATATCGGACTGCTTACAAAACTCTCATTGGGATGAGTCTGTACAGAATTGTGTATGGCAAAGAGTGTCACCTTCCGGTTGAGATGGAACACAAAGCATATTGGGCTGTGAAGGAACTCAACATGGATTTGAAGAAGGCGGGTGAGAAACGAATGCTTGATTTGGATGAGATCGAGGAGTTGAGGCAAGACAGCTACAAGAGTGCCAAGCTGTATAAGGAAAGAACCAAGAGATACCATGATCAGTACTTAAAGCCGAAAGTCTTAATGCCGGGTAAGAAGGTGTTATTGTTCAATTCTCGATTGAGACTTTTTCCCGGCAAGTTGTGTTCCAAATGGTCGGGCCCTTATGAGTTGGTGAAAGTATTTCCACAGAGAGAAAGATAAGGGATAAGAGCCACCCCAAGGGGGTGAATGTGATTGAGCCGGAGCAAGAGGAGCAAGAGGAGGAAGAGGAACAAGAAGAGAAGGAGGATGTTGTCAGAGATTGGAGAGCAGACCCGGCTGAGGGGATGTACTTTCTATCGCAGCAGATGGAGGCGATGGAACTGAGATTTGATCAGAGATTCACTACTCTGGAGCAGAGACAGACTGCGACTGATGATAGGGTAAGGGCGGAGATAGAAACAGCCCAAGCGTGGCGGGCCCAGCAGGATAGTAGGTGCGACCAACTCTTTAGTCAGTTGCCCCCTACTGGTTATACATGGCCGCAGTACCTGCCGCAGCAGCAATTCCCCGGTGGCACATCCAGTCAAGGAGATCAGTGGCCGCAGCAACAATTCCCTGGAGGCTCATCCAGCCAATGGGGATATCCGCCACCATGATCGGTTGAGGTATCCCTACCCCAATTTTTATAGTTAATTGCATAGGGGACAATGCAACCTTTTAGTTTGTGGGTGGGGGGTATCTGTGTTTTATTCTGTTTATCACCATGTTAGTTTAGGTTTTTCTCTGTTTTTAGTAAAAATTTAAAAAAATTTTGTTCTCTTTATTTTGGGATATGTTAGCCTATGTCTGTGATGATTGAGTGTTATTTGTTAATCATTGTGCTATCTTGGATTTGAGAAGTAGGGTTACATTGAAACAATAAATCATGATTGCACCACCTCTCACTTCCATTATTATAATTGATCATTGTTGTCATTCTAAGTGCCATTTATGGGATCACTTGTGTATTCTCGGGGTCCCTAGAACATTGTTTGCATGATTGTCAATAACACGTCACTAGGTTATTTTGATATATATGGCTTATTCTTTCAACCCTTTTGTGTACCTTCAGCTTTCTACCCCAGTAAATAATATATTCCGCTAGAACCCTTGTTGAGCCTTAATAGAAAAGAATGAAAACTTAGACCGCCATTCGCCTTCATTTGATACCCATGTCCTTACCCTTTCACGTAGTTTTAGGATGTCTTACCTTTATCGGGAAGTGAACTAAGGAATGAATGGGAATATGGGTTGAATTTGGGTGAGTGGAATCAAATGTGCTAGTTGGGGTCAAAGTGCAAAAAGGGGTGTGAAATATAATGAAGAGGGGCAAATGAAAAATGAAAAAAAAAAAAGTATGCGTTTGTATATACGTTCTTTCAATTTACAAATGAAATGAAAAAAAAATAAAAAAAATCTTGCCCCTCCATTGTGTCAAAAGCTGGAAATTAGAAGAGGCCCCAGAAATAAGGGAATGTGCTCAACCCAATGTTGTGTATGTATTCAAAAGTTTTAGTTTGTGGGTTGGCACATTGGGAAGTAAAAGGGTGAGCGGAGTGAATTATTATAGTGAGGATGGACAAATAAAAAGAAGACTTCTTAGTTTCACTTTCCGAGTTCGTATGTCCTTACCTTCTTTTGTAACCGTGAACCGAGCCATGCGATCTTTCGCATCATAACACTTAGAGCCATATCTTCGTTTCATTATCAAGTAGCCGGGTTGACAATTGTGGAAACATGCATATGAGTGTCCCTTTGTGATTGTATTTGATACACATTATGTTAGAGCATCATTTAGTGAATCCATAAACAATCTTAGAGTATGACAATGATCTACCATACTTCACTTCATTATTCATGCCGCGGTGGAAAATTGTGGGTTTTTGCGTTAATGTAACTTTAGTTTGATGATTCATGATAGCACGCTTGTGATTATTTTTGTGTAAGGATCTGAGACTGTCTGGCCGACAAAAATTCCCATTTTGAAGAGAACATTCCAAAAATATTGTGTTTTTGTTTTCGTAGTGTAGTTTGATTTTATGTTGGGTAGCTTAGTTTTTGTTCTGTTTTACTCGGGACGAGCAAAAGGTTAGTTTGTGGGTGTTTGATGGATGTGTTTTTACACACCCATTTTACATGTTTATGAACCTATTTTAGGCTCAATATCCCGGGTTTTATGTCGTTTTAATGTGGTTGTTGAGTATTTGATGAGTACAGGGGAAAGAAATGGTTAAGTGTTGAGTTTTGTCAAGAAAAAGTGCAAGAAATCAAGTTGGAGTGGAGCAGAGCAGGAAAATAGTGAAACAGATTCGAGCTCCAGGAACTGGTCTCCAGCGCGGTCGTGCTCAACCTCAGAGCGGCCGCGCTCAAGTGAAGAAAATCAAGCCAAAGTTGCTGCCAAGGTGCGCGGGCGCGCTCAACACAAGAGCAGCCGCGCTAAGCCCATTTTCAGCACCAGTTTTCAGCAACTAATGAAGGGTGTTCTCGACTTTTCGCACGTTTTTACCTATGGATTTTGCCCTAGAATATATATTTTCAGCAGCACACTTATGAAAAACATCTTGGATATTGCTTTTATTTTAGTTTTTGAGTTTTCTTAGAGAATTCTTTGTTCATCAATTCCGGATTCTTCAGGTTTTGATGTTCTCGTATTTCATGATTATTACTAGTTTCATTATGTCGTTGAGTAGCTAAATCATTTAGATTTGTGAATTGGTGGTAACAATTACTGAATCTTTATGCTATAGATTTAATTCTTCCAATTCAATCTCTTTCTAGTTCTTCAAAGTATTAATCTTTAAATGTTTTAAGGTTTCAATTTCATGATAAGATGACTTTGGCCTTTGAATTATTTGGGTATCGATTGCGCCATTAATTTGGGGATTGATATAATTGAACACTGTTTTGAAGATTAGATCTAATTGAGGCCATAATAGAAATCAAAAGGGTTTAGATTCGATATTCTAAAGTGCTGAATAATTGTTTGATTGTTGTGTGGCCGTAATAGAAAACGCAGCTTGATAATAATTTAAAGGGTTGCAATCCGGGCACCACACCGTCCCAATCCTTACTTTTGTGAATGAATCCTAGATTGAGATTAATGTTTTTAGCAATAAAAATAGCATAGAGTGAAGTAATTGTGAATCCAATCCGTGAATCTCCGTTGTTGATCTGAGTTAATTCGTTACTTTTAAATTGCTTCCTTAGCGTTAATCTTTTGCTTTCTGTTTTAGAATTAATTTTCTGATTTCAATCAAAAATCTTGGGTTACTATATTCACTGCTTTTATTTTACTTGTTTACCAACGAGTCTCTGTGGTTCGACCCCTGCTCGTGCATACTGCTACACCGGTAGTGAGTACACTTGCTCGGTTTTTATTACTAGAGGAATTTTTCTCCATCACTTTGCCTTTTGGAAGCTTTCCATCTACAACGGAACTCAGCAACATTTGTGCCATCAACATTTTTTCCTCTGGTGTAAGATCTTTCCTACCCATTTTGATTGTTGGTGGTATAAATTTTGAACACTGAATGTACTTCTTTATTTAGGGCTGAATGTGTTTGCTTTAGAAGGTGTGAAATCCTTTCAAATGATTTGTATTTAAAGGTTGATTGTCTTTACTTTAGGAGGGAAATGTAATTGAAAATGATTCCTTATTGTGGAGGGAATTTTAAATTTTTGGATGTAAAAAGATGTACATTGTGATGTAAAAATTTGTACTCAGCAGGATTATTATTTATAAAATGACTGATTATTAGTACTTTGTAATTATACGTTCAGGATTGTGATATTTGGAGGGAAAGGGAGGAGAGAGAAAGGATTACTTCCATTTTGAAAAAGTAATCCTTTCTCTCTCCTCCCTAATTAATCTCTTCAACCCTTTATTTTATATTAAAAAGGACATTGTCTTAATTCCCGTGCATTGACAAAAGTCTATATTTCTATGGGACGGAGGGAGTACTATATACCCTGTACACTATACCCTATACCCTATACCCTATACACTATACCCTATACCTGAATGTACGCCCTTCGAAAAAACACGTCTTTTTCATGTTCTTGTTTTAATGATTTTCTTTTTGTTTTTGGGAGTCGCCACGCCGTTTTTAAAGGAAAACATTGAAAAACCTTTTTTAAAGAGAATTTGGGTTCGGGGGTTAGGTTACGTGTTGGGAAGAACTTGGGAGTTCACCTAACACGCCTCTTTCGAGACTTTCAATCAAGTAATGGACAATTTATAAACATTCAAAGTGTGTGCGATTTGTGTCAACAAACAAGGCATGCAAAATTGGATTTCATTGATGGTATTCAGAACGGATACAACTTGTGAGCCATGACAGGGGCCACACCCTTACAAACAGAGACTTGCATTACAAGGCGGGGCGAGACGATCGCCAGGGAAGCTCTGATGTCGTCCGACACATGACTTCCTCAGAGAGGGATGTTGGACGACATAAGGTCTCCTGGTCAGATTGTCCCTTACAACTCCAAAGCTACTCTGGAATAAGAACAATGTTATTTTTAACTAAGAAGAGACACTGTTCAGGGTCTAAGACCAGTTTGGGGTTGATTGGAGTAAGCAAAGTCAAGATTTACTTTTAATGATACGGATGTCATATGACATAGGACACCCAAGGCTGTCCATATCATATGACAAACCGCCTCCATCAATGGATTGCACCCAAACAGATCTTAGGCTCCCTAAACAGTGGTAAATAGTCTAAACACTATTTAAACACATCTTTGAGCCACAAAGGGGGATCAAATCGGGGTAGATCTGAAGTTCTTGAAAGCTAAACAGCTTTCTGGGAACTCTATGTCGTATGACACAGGACCTCTTGAGGAGTCCCATGTCGTCCAACATAGGCAGCCTGTTTCAGAGCCCTTCAGTCAGATTGATCCCACCTTGCTCTCAATGCAAAACTAAGCCATATGATTAGCTGAAAGCAGTAGAATAACCACACTACGTGAGTATTATGGGAGGATCACATGGATTTAATGACCAAATGTGCTGAATCACATATTTATGGCCATTATCATGTAGCCATCACCTCCTAACTCAAACAAAGCTAAACAAGATGCAAACTTTAATGATGCTAAGGCCACCAAATGACCAGATCTGAGGTGAGGAGATGTGAATATGGAAGATTCACATCTCCACCACCTTTGTCATGCAAAATCCCAAATATTTCACATAATATCAAAACATATAAGCATGCAAGATAATAAGGATGAATATGCAAGAGGTAATCAGAGAGAGAGGGAGTTTAGTGGCTACCTATTGTAGTCCACAAGGTAAAAGCACCAATAGTATGGTGTTTACCCCTTCAAAACACCAACAAAGGAAGTCTTGCTTTGGATCTTGGCTTGGATGTGTGTGTGTGTGAGGATGGAGGTGAGTGTGGGTGTATGAGAGAGAGAGTGAGGATGTATTTCTGCAGAGTTTCCTTACTTGCCAAAGTCCCCTTTAAAATGATCAGCCATGTCCTTTATTTATAGGCATGCTGATGGGAGGTCCTATGTCGGACGACAGAGGGCATTAACCGCCTTTGGTGGCCCTTTGTCGGACGACACCGGTCAACATTGTGACATTCCTGGGCCGCAGGAAGGCAGGCCCAATGGATTGAATAATCAAATGGATAATTGGGCTCAAAAATGCACTTTAGCAAATAAATGAGCCCAAAAATCAAGGAAAGTTGACCCAAAATCACGAGTTCGGGTCGGGGTACTCATAGAGCCCCTCGGCGATGTCACTTCCGCGGGAAGTGGGGTCGTCGACACAATGAGAATCCCGAGCCGGACACGAACGGCGGGGGAGGAAGATGACCAAGATGGTCGAGTGGCTGGAACTTTTATGAAAAGGATTCCTACGTATCCCGTGGGGGAATCAAGCCAAATCGTAGTTCAGAAAGATAAACGTTTGCGTCCCGGGGAAAGCGACCATAATGGTCATGCGGCTGGACCTTTTATGAAAAGGATTCCTACGTATCCTGTGGGGGAATCAAGCCGAATCGTAGTTCAAAAAAGAGGTGGCACTAAAGAGAGGCCACAGGCTCTGTACCCAAGAATGACTGTTCTGTAGGGTTTCCGAGGGTCCATGCGCAGCAGAATAAGCAATAACTCGAAAAACCCCAAGCCCTAGAATCCGTTCTAGATGAATAATTAAGAAAGATGAAATAGAAATACCAACCTTGAATGCTTTTGCCTTTGATAAACTTGACCCAACTCCAGATTGAACGACCTTGTTAATCCTTGATGAACGAACGGGAATCACGAACCAAAGATCTTGACGAGCGAAGATCCTCTATGTGTATCCACGCGATGAACGAACCCTAGAACTCTTCTAGGAGGATTGCTAGATCCTATTGATTGAAACACCTTTCAATCAATGAAGAACAATGGATTTGGTGGTGTTTGATTCTCAATTCTCAATTGAAATCTCTCACTTTTGATGTTTCTCTCAAGCCAAAACGTTCCGACGGCTAGTGGCAACCAGGGTAAGTATTTATACGTTATAAAACTTTTCCCCTCGTGAAAACCCTAGTTTTAAGTCAATTCCGCGTCGATCCGGTGCCCAGTCGTCCCAAGGGACGAAGTCGTCCCCGGCACCCGGCCTGAATCAGCGTCCCCCTTAAGGGGAATAGTTGGTTACGGGTGGGACGAGTCGTCCCCGAGAACAAAAACTCCATATTCTTCATTTTTGACAATTCGTTCGATGCGTGTGACCCGGCACATAGGACCATACTATGTTGGCAATGAGTCCGATCACATCGATCCTCATAAGACATGAGCGGACTCTAGCAAGCCATCATGCCTACCCAAATAGTATAATATCAAGTTCGATTTTCCTACATAGAACATATCACAATCCCATTGTCACACGATGTTATATTGAACATGAGTCATGGTCCACGTCAACTCATATTGTTCAATGCTTTCTCGTTACCAAGTAAATTGATTAATCGAATGATATTAATCACATTAATTCATTCGGGCATGGCCATGCACTACATCAATCTTACTTACGAGTGGCCTAGCAAACATCTCTCTTTACGAGGGACAATTTCCATCTTGACTTATCATTCTTCCCAACAAGAATCATACCATGCCAATGATAGCCCTTATTGTCATCCGGTTAAAGACAACGTTAAACTATATCAAACATGATATTCATCGAGCGGAAGACGATGATAATCTCGTGTCAAAGGATATCAATGATATGACTACATGAGATTTAATTATGACATATGACCATGACATAAATCTCATAATGGGTCAAGTCCAGTACCTTGTTCTCTAACAAGTACCCATGAATCTAATGTGCATCTCCATGCATATAATCATCACATGATTATCCATTAGACTTCATACTAGTGCTTCATAAGTACTTGGGACACGATTATTATAACTAAACATGCAAACACATATAATAATCAAAGAAGCAATCTCATATATAAATGAACAATGACATTACATAAAGGTCTATCTCTATAGGCCTAGGGCACTAACACCTACAGTCTCCCACTTGCACTAGGCCCAATCATTCATGTATCTTATACCCATGGACCTAACATGACCATCATGTTTAGGTTGTGGTAAAGGCTTGGTGAGAGGGTCCGAGATGTTGTCATCCGTTGGTACCTTGTATATCTTGACGTCCTCCCTTTCACAGATTTCTCGAATGAGGTGGAAGCGTCTCAAAATGTGTTTGGATTACTGATGTGACCTTGGTTCTTTTGCTTGGGCAATAGCACCATTGTTGTCACTGCAAACGACTCTATCGAGTTAGTGATACTCGGAACGACTTCTAAGTCACTAACGAACTTCTTGATCCAAACCGCCTCCTTAGCCGCATCCGATCTTTGCTATGTATTCGGCTTGTTGTAGAATCGGCAACGGTGCTCGCTTGGAACTCTTCCAACAAATAACACCTCCATTTAGCATAAACACAAAACCAGACCGCGATCTATAGTCATCTTTGTCGGTTTGGAAGCTTGCATCAGTGTAACCCTTTACAACTGCATCATCTTCCATTCACTGCAAATACCAAGAATACATCCTTAGTCCTTCTCAAGTACTTAAGGATATTCTTGGCAACTATCCGGTGGTTCTCACCGGGATCGGATCGGTATCTACTCGTTGCGCTTAGAGCGTACGAGACATCGAGTCTAGTTCATAACATGGCATACATGATAGACCCAATTGCCGAAGCATATGGTATATCACTCATCCTCTTTCGCTCATCATTTGTCTTAGGACAATGAGTCTTGCTAAGAGTAATGCCATGTCCCATTGGCAAGTATCCTCTCTTAGAATTTTCCATGCCGAATCTTCTAAGGACCTTGTCAATATATGTACTCGACTCAAACCAATCATCCTTCTTGATCTATCTCTATAGATCTTGATACCAAGGATATAAGCCGCCTCACCCATATCTTTCATTGAAAAACATTTTCCTAACCAGGACTTTACAGTCTCAAGTGCAGGAACATTGTTTCCAATGAGCAAGATGTCATCGACATACAATACCAGAAATAGCACTATGCTCCCACTTATCTTCTTGTATACACAAGGTTCATCTTCGTTTTTGATGAAGCCAAACTCTTTGACCGATTCATCAAAACGTAGATTCCAACTCCGGAAGCTTGCTTCAATCCATAAATGGATCTCTCGCAACTTACACACTTTGTTAGAATCCTTTGGATCGACAAACCCTTCAGCCGTATCATGTATACATCCTCAAGTAGGTTTCCGTTAAGAAACGCTGTTTTGACGTCCATTTGCCATATCTCATAGTCGTAATATGCGGCTATGGCAATTAGGATTCTAATAGACTTAAGCATTGCTACGGGCGAAAAGGTTTCATCATAGTCAACGCCATGAATCTGCCTATACCCCTTAGCAACTAGCCTAGCCTTATAAGTATGTACCTTTCCATCCATGTCGGTTTTCTTTTTGAAAACCCACTTGCACCCTATGGTTTTTACACCTTCAGGTGGATCAATCAAGTTCCAAACTTGATTATCGTACATGGATTTGATTTCGGATTCCATGGCTCCTAGCCACTTGTCCGAATCAGGAGTGGACATCGCCTCTTGATAGGAAGTAGGTTCATCATTCTTAATGATTTCTACTTCATTACTTTCCGTCATGAGAAATCCATATTCTCTCGGAGTTCGGATCGTATCCTATCCGATCTGCGAAGAACTTGTGTATCTTGAACCGGTTCCACAACGGCTTGTGAATTTGGTTCCGTCTCTACTATCGGCTCTATATCATTTTCAGGTTCTTGAATTTCTTCAAGATCAATTTTACTCCCACTAGTTTCTTTAGAGAGAAACTCTTTCTCTAGAAAGATACCGTGTCGAGCAACAAACACTTTGTTCTCGGATTGGTTGTAAAATTGATATCCTTTCGTTTCCTTAGGATAACCAACGAAAATACATTTATCAGATCTAGGTGCAAGTTTATGTTCAGAAACCAATTTCTTTACATAAGCCTCACATCCCCAAATCTTCATGAAAGATAAGCTAGGCTTTCTTCCATGCCACATCTCATGTGGGGTTTTAGGAGCCGATTTAGTAGGGACTTTGTTAAGTGTGAAAGCGGTCGTTTCCGGTGCATGTCCCAAAAGGAAATAGGAAGGTGCACTTGACTCATCATCGATCGAACCATATCTAATAGAGTTCGATTTCTCCTTTCGGACACACCATTCCATTGTGGTGTTCCGGGTGGAGTAAGTTCTGAAACAATTCCACAACTTTTCAGATGATCGTCAAATTCTTGGCTCAAATATTCACCACCTCGATCGGATCGAAGTGTTTTAATAGTTTTGCCAAGTTGATTTTGTACTTCACTTTGAAATATTCTAAATATCTCAAATGCTTCACTTTTGTACTTCATCGGATAGACGTAGCCATATCTCGGATAAGTCATCGGTGAACGTTATGAAGTACCGAAATCCTCCCCTAGCAATGCTATTCATTGGTCCACATACATCAGTATGTACGAGAGCCAACAAATCACTAGCCCTTTCACTACTCTTAGTAAAAGGTGCTTTAGTCATCTTGCCCAATAAACAAGACTTCGCAAACATCATATGATTCATAATCATATGAGTCTAAATATCCATCTTTATGGAGTTTAGAGATGCGTTTCTCGTTTATGTGCCCAAGACGACAATGCCATTTATATGTGTCATTCACATTATTTGGTTTGGATTTCTTACTAACATGATAGACATTATCAACATTATTCTCAACATCCAAGACATAAAGGCCATTAAAAGAATGAGCAACACAATAAAGCATGTCATTCAAATAAATTGAAAATTTCTTATTCGCAATAAGAAAATTGTAACCCTCATTGTCTAAACATGAAATAGAAATAATGTTTATGCTCAAATCCGGAACATAATAACAGTTATTTAAAACTAAAATTAATCCGCTTGGTAAAGTGACTTCGTAAGTCCCTACGGCTAATGCAGCAACTCTTGCTCCATTTCCAACCCGTAGATCTACTTCACCCTCTTTGAGCAACCTTCTATTCTTTAGTCCCCTGCACATTTAGGCAAATGTGAGATCCACATCCGGTATCTAATACCCAAGAACTAGAGGTAGAAAGTAAAATATCTATCACATAGATACACGAAGTCATGGCAATCTCATTGCCCTTCTTCTTCGATCCTTCCCGATAAAGCTTGCGATTCGCCTCCAATGCCCGGTTTCCTTGCAATGGTAGTACACCGCATCCTTTTGGGATTTGGGTTTAGGCTTCTCAGCAACGACAACCTTTGCCTCCGGTTTAGCAACTTTTGCTTTACCCTTGTTTTTGAACCCCTTTCCTTTATTCACCATCAACACTTGATTGGTTTTCTTGGTAATATTGTTCTCCGCATTCTTTAGCATCCCATGCAATTCGGACAGATTTATTCATCCCATTCATGTTATAATTCGAACAAGGCTGATTATAACTCTCGGGAGTGAATGCAATATCATATCCGTAGCCGGCTCTAGCTGGATAGGATACCCAAGCCTCTCAAGGTGTTCGAGGTGACCCTTCATCTTCAACACATGAGGCCCAACGGGTTGTCCTTCAATCATCTTGCATGAATGAAGAGCCTTCATAGTGTCAAACCTTTCCGTACGTGCTTGCAATCGGAACATTTCCTTCAAATGATTTCCCAAATCATAGGCTTCCATGTGTACAAGGTCCTTCAAGAGCCTTACACATGGTAGCAAGCATCGTGCAACCAACATCAATAGAATCATCCACATGTTTCTTATGTTGGTCCCTTTCTGCTTTAGTTGCATTAGCAGCAGGCTCGGGTGGAACGGGTCCATCGAGAATGTACAATTTCCTTTCCTGTTTGAGAACAATTCCCAAACTGCGGATCCAATCCACATAGTTATTGCCATTCTCCTCTAACTTGTCCTTCTCAGGACCGATCGCAATGACATGTTTTGATTATTGTTTACGGCCGTTGATCTACAAAGATATGCAACAAGATATGAACACATATAAGTACCAATTCATTTAAGAGATTAATTAACGTATTTCACAAATACTCCCACTAAATTATATAACCTTCTTATACAAACATGTATAATATAATTTAATAGGCTAAGACCCAACTTTAATTTAATTTCAAGTCGGCTATGGCACGATTGCTCAAAATTAAACTAAAAGGTAGATAACATTTATCAATCATATCTATATATGACTCTTAGATCATTATGAGATTATAGACATCATATGTCACATGTTTCAATCTCATCTTATGCCTTAGGCCCAAAAGCTGTTTTGATAGCCTAATTGAGTTCAACCATGTTAAACGTATAGCAATCCTTTGTTTGCTCATCTTGATCATACAAAGATAGAATCAATGTACCTCGCTGTGGCGTAGCCTACATGAAACTATCCGTGTATTCACAAGTGTTTAAACATGGGTGGCATAAACAAACTCAAATTACAAAGAAGGTTCAATTTTTCATGCTTATCAATTACATCCCAAGGTTGATTCATGAAAACTATATGAGCATAATTATGAACATGGAATGATGCAAAACATATCACATTTGATCAGTAATTACTAGTACGCGGCCACGTGCTCCAAGTTTATCCCACACTTCCATCGAAGTGCACGTGGGGAAAGGTTTTGGTGTCCGGCCAATATACCAAGTAATACTTCACAAACATCCTAGATTAACCACATTAATCATATTAATGAAATTGACATCCCATAATCTAGATTAATCATATTAATCATATATTACAATTTCATAATCATGGTATATCTATATATACAATTACTTCACAAGTAAAACTCATACAATTTCATATTCTAGATCATGCACATCATGAAAATTCATATAATCATATTACACAATTATCATGATTATCTAACTAAGCCTCATGAACGGGGCTCACTGATACCCTTTGTAGGGTTTCGAGGGTCCATGCGCGGCGGAATAAGCAATAACTCGAAAAACCCCAAGCCCTAGAATCCGTTCTAGATGAATAATTAAGAAAGATGAAATAGAAATACCAACCTTGAATGCTTTTGCCTTTGATAAACTTGACCCAACCTCAGTTGAACGACCTTGTTAATCCTCGATGAACGAACGGGAATCACGAACCAAAGATCTTGACGAGCGAAGATCCTCTATGTGTATCCACGCGATGAACGAACCCTAGAACTCTTCTAGGAGGATTGCTAGATCCTATTGATTGAAACACCTTTCAATCAATGAAGAACAATGGATTTGGTGGTGTTTGATTCTCAATTCTCAATTGAAATCTCTCACTTTTGATGTTTCTCTCAAGCCAAAACGTTCCCTTGACTACTAGGGCAACCAGGGGTAAGTATTTATACGTTATAAAACTTTTCCCCTCGTGAAAACCCTAGTTTTAAGTCAATTCCGCGTCAGTCCAGTGCCCAGGGGACGAGTCGTCCCCCAGGGGACAGTCGTCCCCCAGGGGACGAGTCGTCCCCTGGCACCCAACTTCTGAATCTGGCGTCCCCCTTAAGGGGAATAGTTGGTTCTGGCCTGGGGACGAGTCGTCCCCTGAGAATAAAAACTCTATATTCTTCATTTTTGACAATTCGTTCGATGCGTGTGACCCCATAGGACCATACTATGTTGGCAATGAGTCCGATCACATCGATCCTCATAAGACATGAGCGGACTCTAGCAAGCCATCATGCCTACCCAAATAGTATAATATCAAGTTCGATTTTCCTACATAGAACATATCACAATCCCATTGTCACACGATGTTATATTGAACATGAGTCATGGTCCACGTCAACTCTTATTGTTCAATGCTTTCTCGTTACCAAGTAAATTGATTAATCGAATGATATTAATCACATTAATTCATTCGGGCATGGCCATGCACTACATCAATCTTACTTACGAGTGGCCTAGCAAACATCTCTCTTTACGAGGGACAATTTCCATCTTGACTTATCATTCTTCCCAACAAGAATCATACCATGCCAATGATAGCCCTTATTGTCATCCGGTTAAAGACAACATTAAACTATATCAAACATGATATTCATCGAGCGGAAGACGATGATAATCTCAGGTCAAAGGATATCAATGATATGACTATATGAGATTTAATTATGACATATGACCATGACATAAATCTCATAATGGGTCAAGTCCAGTACCTTGTTCTCTAACAAGTACCCATGAATCTAATGTGCATCTCCATGCATATAATCATCACATGATTATCCATTAGACTTCATACTAGTGCTTCATAAGTACTAGGGACACGATTATTATAACTAAACATGCAAACACATATAATAATCAAAGAAGCAATCTCATATATAAATGAACAATGACATTACATAAAGGTCTATCTCTATAGGCCTAGGACACTAACACCTACATGTTCCAAGGGGAGTCACCCCGAAGATTGATGTACCCAAGAATTCCCTTGAATTGTCACCTTTTTCTCTTGATTATTTTCCCAAATCCCACTCACCAAAAATACTCTCACATTCAAGCCTTGAATCCATTCAAACATAAACACAAGAAGATAGGTATAACCTCCTTCTCCTTACCCTAAATCTCCCTCATCCATGCATGCATCTCACATTTCAAAGATGTAACTTGTTCTTGCCCTAGATCCAAGAGGATCTCCATGGAAGTTCATCTCCATGGATGATCTCCTATAAGGATCAACATTCCTTCTAAATTGTTGTCTTTTATCTTACACAAATCATTTCTTACTCACTTAAAAGTGTTTTCCTAAAATCATTTTCATACAAAAATCTTTATTTCAAGTAAAATCTCCCCTTCCCAAGCAAATGAAATGCTTTAAGTCCTAATGTACCCTAAGGATGGCTTGATATAGTAGATCACCACTAAAATGTTTAGTGATCACTAATCAAAGCCTAAGGAAATGGGGACAAAGCATGGATGCAAAACCACTTTAAAATCACATTTTCCTTCAAGAGAATATTGCTGTCCAGTAGCATTTCTCTAAGACCTCTGTCCATGGTCTAATTTTTTGGACATACAGAAACTTAGAATTTGGTGTTTACTATAAAATACTTTTTGTATCCAACATCCGTAGCATTCCATACATATTTTTTATTTATTTTTTGCGTGAGTATAACTCCCTTTTTCAAATTATTTTCCAAAGGTCAGTTTAACAGTCTCTGGAAATCCAGATTTCACATCTGTGATTTCTAGAAGGTTTTGGTCCATCAAATAATCTCCAATCATAAAAATCTTATTCAGTCACCTTATTTAAGATGTTTTGAACAACTTTCATTCTCTGACTTTCCCTAGATTTTGAAGTTTTAAAGCTCTTAAATCCATTTTAAAATCAAGTGTCCACTGCCTTTTTCATTCTGGCAGAATTGACTTTCAACTTCAAGGAGTCTTTTGAGTACCAAAACTCAACCCTAAAATCACACCAAAAATCATGGGATTTGTTTAATGTCTTACAAAGAGTTCCCAATTTTTAGTTTTCTCAGTTTTCACTTATTTTAAACACACACACACACACAAATGGTTTTTAGCTTGGAAGACTCGTTTTACGAGGCATTTCGGGTGAACACTAACGTTCTTCCCGGAGTGTAACGTGACCTCCGAACTCAAATCTCTCATTTTGGGCATTTTCAAAGTTTTGGCCCTTAAAATAAAAATGGCGTGGCGACTCCGTTTTGCTTGATTTTTTAAAAAAAAAAAAAAAGGAAAAGGGAATAATTCGGTGGCACATCATCACAGTGGCGACTCTGCTGGGGACAAATAAGTTTTATCTTTTCAAAAAAAAAAGAAAAGCTTTTGTGGGTCAAGCTTCCGTCCCGGCATTTGAAACCATTTGTTTTGTGTGTGTGTTGGTTTTTGCACATTTTCGTGTTGTTTTGACCGTCCCGGAAGAATCAATATCTTTGACTGTTGGACCCGTTTCCTTAAATTATTTGAATTTTGAATTTTGTGCTTATGTGCTTATGTGTTCATTTGCTTTCAAAAAAAAAATCAAAAAAAAAGTTTTCAAAAAAAAAAAAGAATTTTCAAAAAAAAAAATATTTCAAAAAAAAATCATCATTTTCAAATTTTTTGCATGCATCATACTTTTTAAGACACATGAGAAAATTTCTAATTTACTCAGAAAAAGAAGATAGACTGCTTGCACACTACGCGCACTTGGCCTTACACTGCACACTACGTCCTTAACCCGGGAAAATCCCAGTAGCAGCCCGTTTGGCCTTATTACGCCTCTCGGTGCGAGCACGGGACTATCTAAACATCCCATGGAGCCTCGTGTCGACCATGCACTTGTCCGTGACACACTTTGTCCGAGACCCGGTTGGTTTTTAGTCTGGTCTGTGTCATGCCCTGTCTGTGTATAGACCTTTTCTTTCAAGCCTTAGTCGGCCTACCAAGTCAATATCTTTCGGGGACCCTAATCAGTCGAAGTCCTGCCGGTTTTCCGTCACGAATTTTGACCAGATATTGACTGGCGCCTTGACTTCGACTTTGACTAGCACAACTTATACACCGACTCCCAGCATGAAACTGAGTCATCAAGAATTAACGATTATTCCATGCCTAATTACGACTTAACTGACGACGGGTCAAGATCAGTGATGGAAATTTATCAGTCCAAACCATGCCGACTTTTCGTCGAGCCCTCGGACATGATCTTGACCTTTGACGTCAGCTTTGTCCGTAATTTACATCGAATGCTCGTTAAGACTCGATTACCCGCCAGGCTTTAGGATCGTTTTTCTTTTCGGTCGGTGGGACCTGCTTGCCCTACGAAACCCTTGTTCGAGGTTACAGGTTGAGGGTCCACAGGCGTAGTGATAGGGCCCACTGATCCAGGATTCAGAGTAGTTCGCGAAAAAGAAGAGCAATCTTTTCCAACCGCTTAGGTTAATAAAACATGTTTTAAGTAAACAAGAACAAATAATTGCATGTTGCATGAGCCCAAAGCCCAAACACCTACCCTCCTTCATTCCCAAACATCTGAACCCTCGTGTCTTTCCCCCCGCAGCTCCGCACAAAGCTTGGTTTCGGGCGCCGGGTCACCGTTTGATCAGTTGGGAAGAGTCAAGCGCATCGTCAGCTTCACCGTTTGTTCCGACTCCGGGTTTCAGAATGTCTGCATCAGCTGGTAACGATGGGGAAAACACCACTCCGCCTCCTGGGACTCCTCAGACAGAACAGCAATGGAATCAGTTAGCCGAGCAGATGAGATTGCGACAAGAAGTACAGCTGAATAGCCTTATGGAGGCTATTAAGAGCCATGGTCTGATCGCCAGCCTCAATCCTGATGGCACTTTTACCGTAAAGAAGGAAGAAAGTCCTCCTCCCACTCTCAACCGTCCTGGATATGTCAAAATGCCACCACAAGATTCCTATGTCTCCACCGCCGGGACTCCTGCCCGTCGACTTATAGGCCAACTAGCCCCCAAACAGCAATTCAAAGTGTTGCCATTCCAACAGCAGTCAGAAATGGAGCAGTCAGGCATGCCTCAGCAGCCGTCAGATGTCCCCTCTCAGAGTGATACCGGTCCTGCAGAAATCAGTAAGGGGAATGAAGATTGGGAGACAATGGAGGAAATGTGGCTAGCCATCAGGGCTCTCGAGGAACGCCAGAATAAACAGCAGGCCTGGATCGAAGAGGCCATACGTCATTTCGGAACATTGGCAATCCCCCAACTGACTAGGGCTCCCCTGAAGGAAAAATATGTGCCTATTTCCCCGGCTCCTAATACCTCTCGTCACTCGGCGGAATCCAACCATTTGCTTCCTATGAGCCCAACGGCAAATCTCCCCAGACCAGTTCAACTCAGAGTCATTCTAGCATAACTCAACCGGAGGTCCCAAATCCACCACCAGCCGTTGAGCACATTTGGTGGGATATCTGTGACTGCCTCGACTGTCTCGAAAGGGACTATCAGGATTGGATAAACGAAGATCGTCCTCCCAAAAAGAAGAAAGCCTCTTCCCAGTAAAAGTTGAAAGAAAGGTTCGAAGCCGGTGATACCAGTGTAGGAACACTCGGAGAGCCATCCGGAAAGTTCGATTACCAGGTACTCTACTCCAGCCAGTCCTCTCTTCCTCCAGGCCATGCCGCTCTAGAGCAAACAGGAGTGGGAAAGCCGAAAAGTCCTGCTGACAATAGAGTTCAGACCTTGGGACACCAGAGTACCTAAGATTTGGAAAATTGTGCTGCCAGTCAGAAGTCTAACCTCCCGCAGGATCAGTCAAGTTTCAGTTTGTCCAGCTTCCGAACACGTGCCGACAAAGAAAGATCAAAGCCTGTTTGGCACTCGCACTCAATCAATGTGCTAGCCAAGGGTGGCAACATCCACAAACAGCCTCAACACAACCTTGAGGCCTCAGCAAAAGCTTTACCTCGCAAGAGAAAGACAGGAAACGGATGGCTTGATGACTCTCCTTCTCCGGATAGAGACCAAATCTATAATCCCCTGATATATGGCAGTATGATCACCTTCTGCGACGAATACCTACCAAGAGATGTATCCGGACACAATGAAGCCCTGTACATCAGTCTCCGGCTCAACACCGTATCAATCCCCGGAGTATTGGTGGACAACGGATCAACCGTTAACGTCCTTCCCCTCAGCATGATGCGGGCCCTACGCATCAATGAAAGGCGCATGATCCCATCTACCCGGTCTATCAAGGCCTACGACGGCACGTCTCATCCCATCTTGGGGACGGTGGCTTTGGAGCTCTGGTTCGAAACCCAAATGGTGCCAGCAAAATTCCACGTGATGGACATTCAGTCCGAATTCACAGCTCTGTTGGGTCGCCCCTGGCTACATCATATGAAAGCCATAGCTTCCACTCTCCATCAATGTGTCAAGTTCATTAACCGTCAGGGAGATCTTGAAGTCATCCGAGGGGACAGTTTCCTCATAGGGAATGAAGCCGAGACAGTCGCCAAGCGTGCCCGCAGCCAGACACCGGGCTACCCCCTTCCAATCGACCAAGGGACTATTGGGGCAAGTCTAATCATATTCCCTCAGAGTCCAGTGATGATAACTATGTCAGCGTGCTCGAGCAGGCAGACCCTGAAGCAGTCCGATACATCAAGTTCAATTGCCATTTCCAACATTTGGAGGCAGACTGGAAAGAAACACTGAACATCGCCATGATAAAGGCACACAAACCCCCAGTCTCCAATCAAAGATTTGTCAGCATTCTTCAAGACAACTCTCCGTCCCCTCCATGCAAGGAAATCTTCTTGGTAAAGGTCGACAAGCACTGTCATACTCGTATTGAATGCATGACAGTTGTATGGAATGTCCTCCATGAGGAACTACCCGCTGAGCCCTTCCTCTCGAGTATGGGGCATGAGATTTTTCTAGCAGCTCCAGCAGCGCACCAAGACGCAATATGTCCTTACACCTGGATTGAGCGGTCAGACAGCGACGAGTTAGAACTCTCCAGAGTTGAGGATGCGGCAGATCCGCAAGAAGATCACTACATTCATATGCTCAGTTTTCAGGTGACAGACCTGACTGATTCCGGTCCAGACAAAGAGATGGTAGCAATGATTGAGGAAGGAGAACAGAAACAAGACAATCCCCGAGTCATGAGGCCACTGACAGCAATGCCGTTAAAGAATTGGGAAACTCTCTCAGGCCCGTCCGCGACCAAGGAGGAAATGATCATGAAACTTGGATTGGTCCCCCGTCCCTTTGTGTCAACCTATGTAAAGTCCTCCGAGTCTCTCATTGTCGAGTTCGAGTCTCTCGAGTCGTCCGATGGCCTTACGCCTGAAGACTACGAAGTTGTAGCCAATGATGTATTTCCTTTCGTTCTCAATGAAATGACGAACCTTTCTGAGTATCCCTTGATTGCCACTTTAACTAATGATAAATTAACTAATAACTTAAAAACAGTTAATGATGATTCACTAGATAAAGAAGCAGACACATTAAATGAACAATATATCAAAGAAATCTTTAAGCAGGTTGTTCGGAAAGAGGAAAATCGAGCCCAAGCTGCCGAAGAGGTCTTGACAAGTGTGAATTTGGGAACTGCTGAAGAGCCTAAAGAGACGCAGATTGGTAGCTTCTTCGAAGGAACTGAAAGGGATGCCCTGATTGAGCTGCTAAGAGAATACGTGGATGTGTTCGCATGGTCCTATAAAGATATGCCAGGCCTCGACCCTTCCATAGTTGAACACCGGATACCGCTCGACCCGGAAGTCAAGCCAGTAAAGCAGAAGCTAAGAAGAATTAAGCCTGAATGGTCCCTACAAGTGAAAGAGGAGATAGAAAAGATGCTCAGAGCAGGGTTCATCAGGGTCATTGAATATCCTACTTGGCTTTCCAACATAGTGACAGTGACCAAGGCCAACGGGAAGATCCGATGCTGTGTGGACTTCAGAGATCTGAACAAGGCTAGTCCAAAAGACGACTTCCCTCTGCCAAATATCGACATTCTGGTAGATACCACGGCCAACTATGAGGTTAAATCCTTCGTCGACGGCTTTGCCGGTTACAACCAAATTAAAATGGCAAAAGAAGATCAAGCCAAGATA
This sequence comes from Adenophora triphylla var. japonica, assembly GCA_022495995.1. Classification (NCBI taxonomy): domain Eukaryota; kingdom Viridiplantae; phylum Streptophyta; class Magnoliopsida; order Asterales; family Campanulaceae; genus Adenophora; species Adenophora triphylla. The sequence continues at coordinate 216,710 of JAFEMH010003417.1, forward strand.
GCCTTCACAACCCCTTGGGGCACATACTGCTACACGGTCATGCCATTCGGGCTAAAGAATGCCGAGGTCTATGTGGACGACATGATAATACACTCCAAAGGGTCAGATGGCCAGCACTTTATTGATCTGAGAAAATTCTTCGGCCGCCTCCGAGACCACAGCATGAGACTGAATCCAGCCAAATGCACCTTCGGTGTAAGACGAGGCAAGGTGCTAGGATATATGGTGACAGAACGGGGAATTGAAGTAGACCCCCAGAAAATCAAGGCCATAGTCGAAATGAAACCACCCCGAACGCTGACAGAAGTAAAGTCCTTCATGGGAAGACTGCAATACATAAGTCATTTTGTAAATCAGCTGACCTCGATCTGCGAGCCAATCTTCAAGTTGATGAGGAAAAGTGCCTACACAGAATGGACTCCAGAATGCCAGCTCGCTTTTGAAAAGATCAAGGCGTACCTTGTGAATCCCCCGATTCGTTGCCCGCCACATCAACAAAAGCCACTATTGCTATATCTAACTGTCACGGATACAACAATTGGGGCTATGTTAGCTCAAGAGAAGAAAGATTCCAAGGTCGAAAACGCCATCTATTTCATGAGCAGAAATCTCCAAGGGAGTGAACTCAATTACTCTGCTTGTGAAAAAACTTGCGCAGGCCTGGTCTGGGTAGTGGGAAAGTTGAAACACTACATGCAGTCTCACCCGATACATCTCGTCTCAAAATTGGACCCCATCAAATATCTGTTCGACAAGCCTTCCATCTCCATGAGGTTGGCAAAATGGTTATTCTTTGAGGCTGAATACGACATCACTTATGTGACGAGGAAATTCGTGAAAGGGCGTATAATGGCAGAACAGTTGGCCAATTTCCCAAGTGATGAGTCCCGAGGACCTGAACCTCAATTCCCTGATGATGAAATCTTTGCTCTAGAAGGAGAAAATCGCTGGCAGCTCTTCTTCGACGGGGCATCAAACAAAAGGGGGAACGGAATAGGAATGCTTCTAGTCGATCCTACTGACGAGCACACTCCCATAGCAGTAAAGTTGAACTTCGAGGTCACCAACAACGCTGCTGAATATGAGCTTGCATAGCCGGGTTGGAGGCCGCTCTCGAAAGAAATATCAAATAATTAGAAGTGTATGGTGACTCTGCCCTCATCATCAATCAGGTCTCTAACAAATGGAAGACCGTGGACCCGGGTCTGCAGAAGTATCACACTTACATGGAAGAGCTAGTGACTCAATTCAAGGAAATCAGCTTCCATTACCTGCCCAGAGATCGTAACAGGTTCGTAGATGCCCTGGAGACACTAGCCTCTCTCGTCGAAATACCCGAAGGAAAATATGTCAAACCATTCAGAGTCGGGAGAAGAGAAAACCCCGCTTATTGCTTTGAAATCGAAGCGGAGGCCGAACTGGCCAAATGACCCCTGGTATACCCAGATCTGTCAGTACTTAAAGAATGGCGAAGCCTCTTTCAAAAATGAAGATGGGGAATATAAAGAAGGAATCAAGGCAAAAAGCCTCTCAGCCCTGAAACAACTCGCCTCCCACTATGTTCTTTTGGGAGACATGCTGTACAAGAAGCGTTATCAAGGCCCCCTCCTGTGATGTATCGGCAAACAAGAGGCTACGGAACTCATGAAAGAAATACATGGTGGTACCTGTGGCCCCCACATGAATGCTCGGGCTCTAATGCAAATCATACTGAGAATGGGATACTTTTGGATCTCCATAGAAACTGACTGCATCCAGTTCGTCAGAAGCTGCGACAAATGCCAGCGGTACTCAAATCTCAATCATTTGCCTCCTCATGAGTTATACTGCATGACAACCCCTTGGCCTTTCGTCACTTGGGAAATTGATGTCATAGGCAAAATCACACCATCAGGCAGCAACGGCCATGAGTTCGTCCTGGTAGCAGTGGATTATTTCACCAAATGGGTTGAATCCAAATCCTACAAAGTTCTCAATTCAAAGAAAGTGGCCCTCTTCATCAAAGAGAACATCATATGCAGATACGGGTTGCCAGCCGAAATCATCTCAGATAATGGATCCCACTTTGAAGGGGAATGCGACAGACTGCTAGCGGAATTCAGAATAACCCGTCACAAGTCATCTCCCTACAGGCCCCAAACCAATGGAGCCGTGGAAGCAGCAAACAAGACCTTGGAAAACATCATTCGGAAAATGGCTGTGTGGGGCAGAGATTGGCCTGACAAGCTTCACCTTTCTCTCTGGGGCTACAGAACATCCGTCAGAACGGCAACCGGGGAAACACCGTTTGCTCTCACCTACGGGATGGAAGTCGTACTCCCAATCGAGCTAGAAATCCCCTCACTCCGTGTGCTGTTGGAAAGTCAGATTAACGAGGTCGAATGGCTCCAAAGTCGCCATGATAAATTGGCCCCGCTTGATGAACGTCAATTGAGAGCCATGGAACACATCCGAGCTTACCAAGGAAGAATGGCTAGAGCCTTCGACAAGAAAGTAAAACACCGGGAGATTAGGGAAGGTAACCTCGTTCTGAAAGAGAAGCCCCCAGTCCGCATCAACCCGCTTGGCAAATGGGAGCCTGTCTGGGTCGGACCATATGTCATTCAGAAAATCTTCTCCGGAGGAGCCATGCAACTTGCAGACCTCGACGGAAATCCTTTTGTACACCCAGTGAATGGTGACAAGCTGCGCAGATACTACGCGTAAAACACAGAGTCAAAAAAAAAAAGAATAAAAAAAATAATAATAATACATAAAAAAAAGAGTGCTAAAAGAGTAATACCCAACTAGATTGAAAACCCGAAAAGGGCGGCTTAGGTAAAAGACAGGGTTGCACCAAAAAAAACAAACAAGAAAAAAAAACAAAAAAAAAAAATATATCAAAAAGAGTGCTAAAAGAGTAATACCCAACTAGGTTGAAAACCCGAAAAGGGCGGCCTAGGTAAAAAACAGAGTTGAACCAAAAAAAACACAAATCAATCGGGTTGAACTACGAAGACCTGAGCCCTTTAGTCCGAAGGGAACGTAGGCAGTCGGGAACTGTTCGGTCTAAAACACAAATAAAATTCATACTTTGTCATCAATACATTGATCAGACCATGAAAGCGTCTCGAAAAACTCTAAAGCAGTTCACATATTCATGAGGGTTGGCCCTCGCCTCAGCTCTCCTCCTCTCTGAAACCGTCGTGTCTTCCATACCAACAATGGCCTCACGCCGTCTCAAAATAGCCACCTGTGTCTCCCCCAAATGCCGCTCGTACCAATCCAAGTACCAAGTGGTCAGAAATATGTGTCCCGGGCGCCTGAGGATAACCCTGGAAGGAAAGACGTCATGCCTCCATGCTCGGGAAAGAAATGGGAACACTGAAGGATCATCCATCGAAGCAGAAGCCACCACCCTGGTGGCTATGTCCTCAAAGCCCTCCAAAGAAGTCTGCTCCAAGCCAAATTGTCTCCGAACCAGAGCCGGAATATAAAAGCTGGACTGAGAAAGCCTCGGAAGCATAATCACATGAGACCCATCCTGAAGTACTCTCCGAGTCTCTATCCGCCAATGAGGCACCGACCACCGGATATCCGCGGTCTGGCGACAAGCCATCCAGTGTTCCCATGAGCCCTGACCATCGAGATCTACAGTAACCCCTCTCCTGGCAAATGTCCAAGGCTTGACCGCATCAGAAGTTTCGCGAAGAACCCCCAGGCGCTCCATCAGCCACATTGTCAAAAGAAACGGGCTGCCCCCGTGCATGTACCGTCTCCCGGTAGCTAACCTGTCAAGAGCATAAAAAGTCTCCCCCAGGATCAAGGGCGCAATATCTCGGCCCAAGCGACAGTGAACAACCACGTCCAGCAGAGCCCGATGACAAATCCCAAAAGAGTAAACCATAAACAAGGTCCCAAACATGCAGAGTGCAAAAGCATCCCAATAGGCATCATCAATCAAGCCTAAGCCCCTAAATCTATCAGGAAGACCAGAAATGTCAAAATGATCGGGACCACAGATCATACCTTGTGCTTCCTCCGAGGAAAGATGAAGAAGGTTGCACAACCTATCAACGAAAGAAGCTCCTCCGGGCAAAGGAATCGCAATCTCTTCCACCTCCGGACCACCAAGCAAAGCCCGGAATTCTTCAACGGTCGGGAACACTTCATTGTAAGAAAAGCAAAAGACATGCCTTCTAGTATCCCAAAATGAAGAAGAAGCCCTCAAGAGATCATAGTCCGGAACCAATTCTTTGAGAGACCACAAGCACTTTATCTTGTACCTTTCTTCAAAGAATGACCTCCTCTCGTGCATAATCTCCCTACACCACTCCTTGAACTTTTCAAAGAACAACATTTGCCTTTCTTTGGGCAATTTTGAGGAATTTTTGGTCCTTTCCATGGTTTTTCTTGCTTCTCTCCCGAAATTCCAGTGAGTTTGAATTGGAGAAGATGGAGTTTCAATGACATTTATGGTCCAAACCAGATCCAACCACCGAAATAACTGAAGTCTGACAGGAGCTGGTCCCATCCGCGCGGATACAATTGTCACCATCAAAAAAAATCTGCAGCAGTTTAAACTGCTGCACCGCGGAGGAATATTTCATCCCAGCCGCTCGGAACCTGTGCAAAGCCTGTTCAAACAGTTCATATACCAAACATTCATACCCTAGCCAAGAAACCGGGCTCATGCAATATGTACATGCATCATAAAAAAAATAGGTAGCAGTAATCCTAAACTATTACATTCCAAAAAAAAAAAGAAAAACAAAGAAATGTGTGCATAAAAAAAAATAAATAAATAAATAAATTGTATCTGTCTAAATAGGTACAGTCTCAGAAATCGATCAAAGATAATCAATCAGAATCCTCAGTGGCTGGCGCTTTCCCCCGATCCCTCTTGCGACTCGGGCCCACCTCCTCAGTAGCCATGGATATCTCGGGCTCGGGATCGTCATCCTCGTCTCCAGAGAGAGGCTCGCCCGGATCAACCGGTACGCCGCGATAAGGCAAACCGAGATCCGCAAAGAAGTCATATCCGAACGTGAACGCGTCGGATCCCTGGACATGCGAAGAAGACCCACCGTGGTGCCAAATATGTCCCTGTCCATACGAATCCCCAAGGATGACGTGGTCCGGAGGCAGCTCCATACCAGGATCTAGGAGAGGAGAAAGAGGAGTCTCGGTAGAATGCTCCGAAGGAATAGGGGAAGTCTCCCGCTCTACAGGCGCCGGCTGTGCATGTCTCGCTCTGCCCTGAGCAGCTCCACAAGCAACCATCCTCCTGAGGAACCTCTTGGACCCAATCACCTGCTTCGTCAGCTTCTCCACCACCACGGCCGGGAACTGCACGGAAACAAAAGCGTCAGAAATAACTGAAGCGAAAAATGATGAAAGGAAAGAAAAGAAGAAGAGACATAAGCAGTAAAAAGCCATACCTTCATATCCGGACGAGGCCGGAAAGCTCGTGGAACCCGATCAGGGATATGGATCTGTACTCTCAGTCTGACCCCGTCCTGGACATAAGAAAAGTCCGATCGAGGGTACCGCACGACCCCCTCCCCCTCTCTCTCCAACACCTGAGGCATCCTCAGCCTCCTCAAGATAAATCACGAATAATCCTCACTCGCCACAAACCTCGAGAAGTGCTGGCCACCTCGATAATCACCCCAGGTCTCCAAACTCTCAGTCGGATGCATCATGTCAGCAGGGGGCTCCACCGGAGCCATCAAAGGCACACCCTCGCCATGTTGGCGCGTCACTCTCTCTCCCAGATAATACGCATCACAGGTCAAACCCCTCAAAATCCTCCACGTCACAGTCCACCTCTCCGCACCCTTCAGCTGCTCCACGTTGAAGCGACCCCAGGGGTAGAAACTCATGCCCTCATCTGTCTCAGCTCTCGTCAAAGGCAGGCAATCCTTGTACTTGAGGTTCGTGCGCCCCCTGGAACCTATCTTCTCCCGAGCATGCTTGGTCCAGGAGAGCATGGCCGGATATGCCCCGATGTCCTCCACCGGCTGCCGCCACATCGTGACATGAAAGAACTCCAGAGCCTATACCTGCGAAAGGTAAAAGATTACATCAATTAAGTACGGAAAGAAAAATGCGTGCTTAAGGAAAAAAGAAAAGAAAAAAAGCTTATACCTCCAGAGGGAACTCAAAGCACGTCAGAGAGCTCACAGCCTTCCGGCTATACCGATCCAGAGCAAAATATAGCTCTGCCAGCCCGGCCTCTCCCCAAGCTACCTCTCCAGCCATCTCCACATCAGCCAACATCTGCAGCAGGGCAAATACCGCCGTCCCCTCGGCATGTCCAAAAAGTGTGCTCGAAAAAGTGAACCACAGAAAGGCCCTAGCAATCTGCTCAGCAGCCACTCTCTCATCACCAGCCTCGTAATTCTCAATGCTCTCCATGATCTTCCCGTGGACCACAGCATACTCCATCCCTATCCCTTTTTTGGGAATGGGGGCAAAGCCTAAAAGATCCCGCAACTCTCGGTCACTGTAGCCGTCTCTCCACTCGATGCTCCGTCCTTTAAAGGACAGGCCCGTGATTGCAGCATAATCGGAAGGTGTGACCGTGGCCTCGCCCCAAAAGAAATGGAATGTGTGGGTCATGTCCCACCAATGCTGCGCCAAAGCGAAAATCAGGCCCTTACTCTTGGGGAACTTGATCAACCCCCTCAGGCACTCGATGAACTCATACAACCCAGTCTCAATGACGATCTGTCTCGGACTCATCAGAACTCCTCTGCCCAAGACTGGAAGCCGATCCCATAGACCAATCACGGCCTCCACTGATCCCCGAGTCTTCAGCTTATTCAGCTGCTCCGTCACAAAATGATCTCCACCCTGCAATTGAAAGAAAAACAAAAATGTCAAAAAAAAAAAATTTGCATTTGCATTTAAAAGCATACACATACATCATAGACAGTTTTGAAGAAAATTCGGCAGCATAACGGCATATAATGGACTCAGCCCCATTTTTCTCACAAAAGAAAAGATTTTTCAACAATCACCATTCATCATTCATTCATGCATGAAGAAACATGTTAATGACATTGAGTCAACGGAATTAAAAATCCGTCCCATTTTTCATAAAATAGCACAAATAAGCAGTTTCCCACATTCATACATTCAATCAACGGAAGCGAAAATCCGTCCCATTTTTCAAAAAAAAATCATATTTCCACAAAAAGCATGCATGCATACATTCATATCATTCATAAAAACATATCTCATTGCAAAAATCCTACATGCAACAAAAAAAAAGGTCCGTCCCGGATTCGGAAAAATGTTCATCATCTCATATTTCAAAAATGGCAAAATGCCCATTCTTTTTCCAAACAAAGTGCACATTTGGGTTACCCATATACTCATTACAACATGCAAATAATCAAAGTCAAAATTCAAGGTCCAAGAACACAATTTTCGAATTTTAATTACAATTTTTGAATTTAAAAAAAAATGGCAAAATGCCCATTCTTTCCAAATAAAGTGCACATTTGGGTTACCCATATACTCATTACAACATGCAAATCATCAAAGCCCAAATTCAAGGCCAAGAACATCAATTTTCGAAAAAAAAAAAGAAGAAAAATCACAAAAATCAATTTCAAACAAAAATCGACAAAAGAAATGAAAAGATTCGAAGTATACCGTGCGAAGACTCGGATCAGTGGACCAATGTTGCCACGCATCGGGATATGGCTCCTCCGCAATCGATTGCGAAAGTGAGTAATGCCTCCTCATCCTCACACGCTCTAATCGCCTCTCCGCGACCGGGCCGCGTCCTTGCCTTTGAATGGCAACTTCCCCGTGTTCCATTGCTCGAAAAATCAAAGAAAATGGAAGAATTTTGAAGCTTCTTGGCCAAAAATGGCGGAATCTCTCTCTCTCGTAATTGGCGATTGAAACTGTAAAGAAGAAGAAGAGAAGAAGCCTCGGCATTTTAAAACCTATCAGGGCTTCATGACATCTTTGCCCTTTAAAATTCCAGGACTCTGCAGTTTAGTCCCAAACTTAACGGGGATAACCAAAGTTAACCCCCTTTTCAAAAGAACTTCCCGACAGTAAAACGTAAGTCCGATTTCTCCAGAGAAAGCTAACGGAATCCCGTCTCTTTCCTCATTATCATCAATGGCAGTAAAACGTAAGCCCGTCCATTCCAACGAAAGTTAAGGAATCCCTCGATTCCACCATCATCAGCCTTTCGAACTACGTATGGGCTTGATTCCCCGATCGGGATACGTAGGTAGCCTACCATAGGTCCAGCCACTCGACCAATACGGTCATCCTTCCTTCGACAGCAGACGTAAGACCGATCCCTTCAAACGAAGTCCACCAAAGGACCATCTATCCCAAACCATCAAGGGAAAGCATTTCAAATCAAGGTTTGAGGTACCTAAAACGCCATCATCAAGGTTCGAGGCACCTAAAACACCATCTTCAAGGTTCGAGGCACCTAAAATGCCATCATCACTAGGTTGACATCCTAAAACAGTCACTCTAGGGTCGACGTCTGAAGATAGTCGAAAGACCCAAACTACGACTGGCTTGATTCCCCAATCGGGATACGTAGGTAGCCTACCACTAGCTAGGTTCAGCCATCAGACCAAAATGGTCATTCCTTTCTCCAGCAATGCGGATATACAACTCTAGCCATCAGATCAAAATGGTCATCCCCAGCAAAGTTTCTTTCAGCAAACGACTGCAGAACTCGCTCGCCAGGTTGACATCCTAAAATAGTCACTCTAGGGTCAACATCGAAAGACCCGAACTACGGCTGGCTTGATTCCCATTCAGGATACGTAGGTAGCCTATCACCAGGTCCAGCCACTCGACCACTTGGGTCACCCCTTTCCATCCTGTCAAATATGGAGCCTTACTCTTATCGACGACCCTGCTTCCTTCGAAAGCACCGTCGCCGAGGGGCTACTGTAAGTACTCCAATTTGAGTTGTTAGTATTTTCGTTAGAAAATTAACGAAAGCCCTAACATCCCTAACATTTCTAACAATTCCTAACTTTTCTAACAAAGCAAGGGTAAATTAGGGATTGCTATTTGAGGATAAACAAGGGAAAGAATCTTACAAAAGGAAAAAACCCGAAATGGGTAAGCTGTAAAACACAGTTGTTTGAATATTTTGAAAATATATTCCCTTTGTCCAAAGCCTGGAGCAGCATTTAATGAACAGTGCATGCCTACACTTGGATCCGCGCGGATGCTTTTGAAAATTTCAGAGGCCTATAAATAGAGCCCCTCAGTCTCAGAAATAAAAATGAAGAACAATTCACTCACAGCACCTTGGCGAAAATACTAGAGAAAACAGTGAGAATTCCCTTGAATTGTCACCTTTTTCTCTTGATTATTTTCCCAAATACCACTCACCAAAAATACTCTCACATTCAAGCCTTGAATCCCTTCAAACACAAACACAAGAAGATAGGTATAACCTCCTTCTCCTTACCCTAAACCTCCCTCATCCATGCATGCATCTCACATTTCAAAGATGTAACTTGTTCTTGCCCTAGATCCAAGAGGATCTCCATGGAAGTTCATCTCCATGGATGATCTCCTATAAGGATCAACATTCCTTCTAAATTGTTGTCTTTTATATTACACAAATCATTTCTTACTCACTTAAAAGTGTTTTCCTAAAATCATTTTCATACAAAAATCTTTATTTCAAGTAAAATCTCCCCTTCCCAAGCAAATGAAATGCTTTAATTCCTAATGTACCCTAAGGATGGCTTGATATAGTAGATCACCACTAAAATGTTTAGTGATCACTAATCAAAGCCTAAGAAAATGGGGACAAAGCATGGATGCAAAACCCCTTTAAAATCACATTTTCCTTCAAGAGAATATTGCTGTCCAGTAGCATTTCTCTAATACCTCTGTCCATGGTCTAATTTTTTGGACATACAGAAACTTGGAATTTGGTATTGACTATAAAATACTTTTTATAGCCAACATCCGTAGAATTCCAGACATATTTTTACTTTATTTTTTTCGTGAGTATAACTCCATTTTTCAAATTATTTTCCAAAGGTCAGTTTAACAGTCTCTGGAAATCCAGATTTCACATCTGTGATTTCCAGAAGGTTTTGAAGTTTTAAAGCTCTTAAATCCATTTTAAAATCAAGTGTCCACTACTTTTTTCATTCTGGCAGAATTGACTTTCAACTTCAAGGAGTCTTTTGAGTACCAAAACTAAACCCTAAAATCACACCAAAAATCATGGGATTAGTTTAATGTCTTAAAAAGAGTTCTCAATTTTTAGTTTTCTCAGTTTGCACTTATTTTAACCAAAGGAAACACACACACACACACACAAATGGTTTTTAGCTTGGAAGACTCGTTTTACGAGGCATTTCGGGTGAACACTAACGTTCTTCCCGGAGTGTAACGTGACCTCCGAACTCAAATCTCTCATTTTGGGCATTTTTCAAAGTTTTGTCCCTTAAAATAAAAATGGCGTGGCGACTCCGTTTTGCTTGATTTTTTCAAAAAAAAAAAAGGAAAAGGGAAAAATCCGGTGGCACATCATCACAGGTGGCCAAGGCGTTCACCGGGGCTGTGAAGATGCTGTGCCAGTTTCAGAAGAGCGTAGAGCATTGGAAGGGGAGATGCAGCTCTCAGCCTGGTGATGTCGTGCCTCCCAAGAAGAGGCATAGGCCGACTTTGGCTCCTTCTAGCTCACAGGCTGGTGGGTCGAGTCAGCAGCCCCAGCCTGATGATGGTGATGATGAGGACGATCCTTACCAGCCCTCTTTTTCCACAGTGCCCGAGTGGCACGGATATTATGGCGAGCCTCGGCCTTGGGCCTTATATGAGGATGATGATGGCTCTGACGGTGAGATCCACGAGGTACAGGAGGACGGCGGCGATGGCCAGGAGCAGAGCGGCTCTGAGGAGCAGGTGGGCAGCGGCCAGGATGACAGCGACTCTGAGGAGGATGGATACGACGACTCTGAATCGGAGTGATTGTAGCGGTCCCCTTTTGTCGTGCTTTTAGGACCCATAGGGATAGAGAGAGAAGATGCATGCACTATTTTATTGCTTTTGGATTGTAAAACAACTGTTTTTTGTATTTTGTATTTTAACAACTAAAGCATGGGCTTATTTGTATATTTGCTTGTTCATATGCACAAGTCCATCCCAAGAAAGGCACAAAATGGTGGATTTTGATTTCATTGGGTATTTTTGTGATTTTGCATGTATTGGGCAATGTTTATGTGTCTGTGGATGTATATGGTGTGCCAAATCCTCTCTCATGGGTTTGATGAGTGAAGGGGAGTGCAATTGTATGGTTTCTGGATATTTTGGACAGGTTTGGGTAGGCTTTGAGCAAGCATTGGGTTGCTAAGGGGTTGCTGCAGTTGCAGCTGCTGCTGTGTCTGATGGGACTTCCCATGTCGTCCGACACAGGACTTCATGGGTCAGTCCCATGTCGTCCGACATGGAGAGTCTGTGGGAAAGGTTTTCTTAGTCAGCAAGCCCCAGCATTTTATAAAAGGCAGACTCGTAATTAACACATTCCAGCAGTCAAAGCAGACTTCAAACTGGTCTTCCACCCCAAAATTAGCCCCAAGATTCGATTTTTGGCCCAAAATGGAGCACTATAAGGAGAGATCCAAGATTAAGGAGCGCCAATTTCACTCTGATCTCATTAATCTAACCCACCACCATCATAGAAACAATAGGAGGGTTATCGACCAACGGTATGGGTTGAGATGCCTTTGGGCACTAAAGGAATGGGCAGTAGATTGGAATCTTCTCCGGGCCGCGTCCAGATATTGGGACTGCGAGAGGCATGTCTTTACCCTCTCGTATAATGACCTTACGCCCACTATTGAAGAGTTTCGGGCACTGACTGGGGGATCTGAGTTCAGAGATGCAGTCTTCCCACGGGATTCACGACCCTTGGCTGAGCAGCTGGCCGATTTCTTGGGATTTCACATAGTGCAGGTATCTGATCTGATTCTCGACCTATATTTCATTGACCTGGCCCAGATAGCCCGACTGGCTGTATCACGTCCGGAGTTGTTTGACTTATCCACGACCATGGATATTTTCTTGTTGATTATGATCTCCCTATACTGCTTTTGTGAGTATGATGGGGTATGCTCTGGTTTACTGCTAGGAGTTGTTAGGCAGATACGGGGTCACCGAGGTACCGCATTGACTGAGATCCGGCCCGGGCAGGGAGAGAGAGACGTAGTACCCATTTTACTGGCAGAGACATATCATGGGATGGACCGACTGGCTGGAGGGTCATTATACATGGGACGCGGCAGCCTCAGTCTCTTATCATTGTGGCTCTTTGAGCGGTTGGGACTCATCTTCCCCTTACCCGCAGGGCAGACTGCAGCACCCTGGGTTACACAGCAGAGGCGAGCGGCTCCGGAGGTTTCTCAAGAGATCTGGCAGAGGCGATTGGCCAGGTATACCACCACGGATATTCAGTATTGGGTTCTCGGATGGAGGCTCGAGACCATAAGCGGCAAACAGGATGATTCTGTTGTTGTGAGGCTGCCGGGATTACACTTTTCATCATTTAGCATCCCCTTACTCGTTCTGAGGCAGTATGGATACCCACAGCAGGTTATTGGCGGGTTCAGAGAGCAGATAGCCCGGGATACCGTTTCTCTTGACATGACTGATGGCCAGACTATCAGATTTTTTGCCAGGGCCTTTTCGGGAGCAGCCTTTCCCGCTCACACACTGATACGGAAGACCCGGGGTATCACATATTTGTCCACCTTGTATCTCATTTGGTATGGGGAGCAGATGGGACAGGTTCAGCACACCATTGAGGCATATTGCCGAGGGGCCCGAGGAGGAGATCAGACTAGCCGGGAGTTACATGACGCTGAGGCGCTGACTGACCCAGACAACGTGACCGATGATCCGACAACAGATTTTGAGAGACTCGTAGAGAGGAGGGCCAAGATGAGGGATGACCCTGAGGTTATAGCCCAGAGGACAGCTTTGAGAGAGGAGAGGGTTGTCCAGGCGGTACTGAGAGCTGCCGGATTGGTTGACTCACCGACTCATATCTTTCCTGAGCCGGGACGACGGGAGACAGATATGTTTGGGATAGCTAGGTCAAAGACCTCCCGAGGACCGAGGAAGAGGAAGATGAAGAGTGCTAGTTCGGGAGTGGGAACGAGTGACTAGGATTAGGTGACCGGTCATTGTATCCCTTGTCGCCGACACAGACAGTCTAGACGTACCTTTTTAAAAGATTTTATTTTTGCTAATGTTAATGAGTCGAGAGTAGACCGTGCTTGAACTCATCAATGAATGTATTAATGTAGTGAAAGTTGAAATTACTTTAGAACTTAATCAAGACACATCTTGGCATTCATAAACATAAATGTTGACAGGATTTGGTGATTTTTACGATTTTTAGACCGAACCGCGAACGGCTGCCTACGTTCCCCCTTTACAAAATGGACTAAGGGGCTCAGGTCTCCGTAGTTCGACCCAATTAGTTTGTTTTTAAGAAAGGGATAGATAGAAGGGGGACAAGTGGTGCAACACTGTTTTTTACCTAGACCGCCCGTTTTTAGGGTTTTCAGTCTAGTTGGGTATATTCTTAAACACCGAGCGCGCCCTTTGTTTTGCATGGTCTGCCTTTTGAGAGGTTTTCAGTCTCGTCTGGGTACATTATTTTCACGCTTTTATTATTTTTTCTTTTCTTTTTCTTTTTTCTTATATATATATATATATATATATTTAGAGAGGGGGAGACTCGATTCAAACGTAATAGCGGTGCAGTTTGTCGCCGTTCACCGGGTGCATGAAGGGATTACCATCCAAATCTGTCAACTTCATCGCTCCACCAGAAAAGTTTTCCTTCACCAAATACGGGCCCACCCAGACTGGCGCTCACTTGCCCAAGGGACTGAATTGATTCGGCGGCTTCTCTTTTAAGACCAAATCACCCACCTTAATGTCGCGGGGATGTACCTTCTTGCCAACGGTCTGTGCTCTCTACCATGAAAATTCCATCATCTGGAAACTGGGGTTCGAGTCTACGTGCTTCTGAGCTCAGGAAATCTGCCAAATGATCTGACAAAGCTTGGCCTTTGATTGCCTTGCGGGTCACAAACTTGATATCAAACTCGGCTAAGAAGAAGGACCACTTCGCAAGCATCGACGACAGAGAAGACTTATCGAATAGGCATTTGATGGGGTCCATCCTTGACACCAGGTGTACCGTATGTGCCAAAAGATAATGTCTCAATTTGCTGACCACCCATACCAAAGCTGCACAGGTTTTCTCTAAAGCTGAATAGTTCAACTCGCTACCCTGAAGCTTTTGGCTGACGAAGTAGATGGCATTCTCCATTTTTGAATCTGGCTTTTCTTGCACAAGCATGGCTCCGACAGTCGTATCTGTAACTGTCAAATATAGCAACAAGGGCTTATCCTTATACGGAGGACAAAGGACTGGGGGATGGACCAAGTAGGCCTTGATTGTCTCAAAGGCATTCTGACACTGCTCGTTCCATTCGACCTCCTGATTCTTCCTGAGTAGCTTAAAGATCGGTTCACAAATAGAGGTCAACTGGTGGATGAATCGGCTGATATATTGGAGACGGCCCATGAAAGCCTTCACCTCCGTGACTGTTCTTGGTGGTTTCATCTCCATGATGGCCTTAATTTTTCTCGAATCGGCTTCAATTCTCCATTCCGTGACCATATATCCAAGAACCTTTCCTCGGACTATGCCAAAAGTACATTTTGCCGGGTTCAATCTCATGTCATGCTCTCGCAGCCGGTTAAAGAATTTCCTCAAATCGACCAAGTGTTGACCATCTGATCCCTTAGAGTGGATAATCTTATCGTCAACATAAACCTCGATATCCTTATGGATCATATCATGAAAGAGTGCGGTGACTGCTCGCTGATAAGTGGCGCCGGCATTCTTCAAACCAAAGGGCATGACCGTATAACAAAAGGTTCCCCAAGGGCTGGTGAAGGCAGTCTTTTCCTGATCCTCTTCGGCGACCTTAATCTGATTGTATCCCGCAAAGCCATCCACAAACGACTTGACTTCGTAACTGGCAGTAGTATCCACCAATAGATCGATGTTGGGCAAAGGAATATCATCCTTCGGGCTAGCCTTGTTTAGGTCCCTGAAGTCTACACAAACCCTGACTTTGCAATTCGACTTGGTCACCGTCACTATGTTTGCCAACCACTTCGGGTATTCGACCACTCTAATGAAACCCACTCTGAGCAGCTTCTCTATTTCTTCTTTGACCTGGAGAGACCATTCTGGCTTAATTCGGCGGAGCTTCTGCTTGACAGGCCTAGCTTCTGGGTCCAGGGGTATTCGGTGCTCAATAGTTGAAGTATCCAACCCGAGCATGTCCTTGTAGGACCAGGCAAACACGTCCACGTATTCCTTGAGCAATTCAATGAGGGCTTCCCGCTCTTCCCCGGTGAAGAAACTGCCAATCTGTGTCTCTTTGGGCTCTTCAGTAGTTCCCAAATTCACCGTAGTCAATACTTCATCGGCAACTTGGGCCCGATTGTCCTCTCGCTCAAAAACCTTCTTTATATTATCATTTAAAAAGTTTTCATCTAAAAAGTCTGTGTCCTCTTCAAATGAATCATTATTAACCACTTTTAGGTCATTAAGATTTGTTTTAGTTAACTTATCATTTGTTAAGGTGGCAATTAAGGGATACGCATAAAGGTCAACCATTTCATTCAACGCAAAAGGGAAGACAGAGTCAAAGACACGGCGATGATCATCAGCCGTGAGAGTATCAAACCTATCTAGAGACTCGAACTCGATAACAAGAGATTCTGAGGACTGACTCAAGATTACAGGGATAGACTTAGACTCAGACACACCAGGATGAGGGGTCAGCCCGAGCTTTTCGATCATAACTTCCCGGCTGGCAATCGGTCCCTTGAAGGCATTCCAATTTCGGAGCGGCATTTCTAAAGTGCTGACGAAAGTGCGTGGATCAATCCCTTTGTCCCCAGCAAACTCGATCACTGATACATAATCATTCCCAGTCAGAAGATCAACTACAGGTACATAATCATCCCCGGTCAGAAGGTCAACCATACCAAAAGGATCCTTAGCAATAGCCCCGGCCATCGGCGGTGCCTCTTCACATAAATCAATCAGCGGTGCTTTAATCAGCAGATCAGCCCTGGCAGTCTCTGATGAATCTGCTTCCTCGAACAAGGCTGCGATATCTTTACCCATATCAAACTCAGTGGTTTCGTCAGCTTCCCCAATCGTAGGCTCGACCATAGACAACTTTCTGAACTGATCAGTGAAATCAGGACTTCCCCAGAAATGATACTGGCTCTCAAAAGTGGTCACAGCCCCTGGGATGTTAGGCTTGTTGATGATGAACTCCCTGACAGGATTATCCTTCGAAGCAAGGTCCTTGATGACCGCCAGACTCTCTTTCATCTTCTCGAATCGACCTTCGGGGCACGCAGAATCATTGCCCTTTTCTTTGACAAAGTACCTTTCTAAGGAGGGATGGTAAGGATGGAGATTAGGTTTAACATAAGGTTTTCCAGCAGCACTAGCCTTTCTCTTTTCTGCGGCTTCAATCATGTCGGCCTCCTTGTCTTTGGGTGTCTTCTCGACATATCCCAAACCTTCCTTATCTTTCTTCGGCTTTAACTCCTCAAACTTGTGGTTACCTTGCTGTCGTCTACCCAGACCAAGCCCTGGAATGTAGTTCATGCGCCTCATCATTACCATATCTGGAGGAATCTTATCAGAGGAGGTTGTTAAGTCAATCGTGCAGATTTGGGCCTTTGGGCTCTCGACCCTGAAACCGCTCAACATCAAGTTGGCTTCATCATGCTTAATTTCCATTACCGGCCTTCCTTCATCATCGGTGCCCTCGATGGTAATACTATCCCCATAAATGATGGTCAGCTCGCCATCTTGGACAAACTTGACACACTGGTGCAGGGTTGAAGCGACTCCTTCAATTTGATGAAGCCACGACCTTCCTAGCAGAGCAGAGAAACTGACCGAAATGTCTATCACCTGAAATTCAACTACCCTGGGCTTCTTGCCGAACTACAGAGTCAACGGTATCACACCCAAAACCTTCCTAGACGTGGAGTCATACGCCTTTATAGTCTGATTGGATGGTTTTAAATCGGTGGCCTTAATGTCCAACAGACTCATCATTCTGGCAGGTAACACGTTCATAGCCGAGCCGTTGTCTACCATCACGTGGGGAAGCCGACGTCCATCCAACTGAACAGTGATGTGTAGAGACTCGTTGTGGTTGGTTCCATACTTTGGCAAATCCAATTCCGTGAATGTGATGATATTTCCATATTGAGCAGTACCTATTAATTGGCAGGCCTCGTCAGGGGTGGAATTTACGGACACCATTGTCTTAGATAGGGCTTTCTCCAATTTCAACTTGTGAGGGTAAGAAGAAGTCAAGAGAGACTAGAGAGAAATGTTGACCTGAGTAACTGTGCGAGAATTGGATCGTCCCCTGTCAAATCCTCTTCGACTACCCCCTTGGCGTACGGGCCCTTATTAACTCCCATTTCCGGAACAGCTGCTTCTTTGTCTTTTCCTGATGATCCGGCAACATCAGTTCCCAATATTTTACCTGACCTAGTAAGCAAATTGACCTCAGCTTGCTGGTCCTTGTCGTGATCTACACCAGCCGCCTTTAACTCGGACCAACTCAACGGGGGTCCCTGCGTAGCGTATGGCCAAGTCGC
The DNA here is from genome assembly GCA_022495995.1 of Adenophora triphylla var. japonica. Taxonomy (NCBI): domain Eukaryota; kingdom Viridiplantae; phylum Streptophyta; class Magnoliopsida; order Asterales; family Campanulaceae; genus Adenophora; species Adenophora triphylla. Next base: position 234,446 of record JAFEMH010003417.1, read on the forward strand.
CTGTCTCAATTGATTAACAGTGATTGCCGAGCTTGAATTAGTGGCGCGCTTAATCTCTTCCCAAGTGAGGGGAGTGGATCGAGAACCGGGAGAAGTACTATCATGCTGGACATTATTTGCTGATTTTGTTGCGACTTGAATATCATCCCAAAACAACATATAGCAGAAATAAGCATTCATTTCACCATCAACATTGATTACATCATTGTTCACAGGCATAACCGCCTCAAATTCATTCACACCCTCATTGAGACTAGCCTCACCAAACTCTATGACATTGACAAACTCAAACTCGATCATGTTGACCCTGTTATTGTTGTTGGGAAGAGGATTGGTGACGACGTTCGGCTTCTCAATCTTGTGCTGGTCGATCAAACCCTGAACGATTCTCTTGAGTGCAAAACAACTGTTGGTGGTATGGCCCGAGTTCTGGTGGTAACGGCACTTCAAGTTATGATCCAATCCCGGGGTGTTAGGGGTAGGGTAGTTCTCCAAAGGCTTGATCATTCCTGTCCTCATCAAACCGTCAAATACCTCTTCGAGCGGCATCCCCAAATCATCAAATCTCTGCCTCTGAGGCGGTCTTCCACCGCGGCCGGGTGACTAATTCTTCTCCCCTTGAATGTAGTTGACGGTGTTAGAGACAGCAGTTTCCTTGCCTTTCGAAGCAACAGGGGCAGAGCTTGGAACTCGATAGCGGGGAGCTGGAGCATTACCATGAACAGGAGTTGGAACGATGGAGTAGGTAGCATTCTCGCTTTCAGCCCCTGCACTCACCATTTCTTGCAGGTTCGGGTAATACCCACGGCCAATGGCTTCCCTCACAGTTGGCTTAACACATGAAAGAAAGATGGACTTCTCATCAGAGAGGGGAATTGGATGAACCAACTCATTAAGCTTCTTGTTCCACCTCTTATAAAAGTCTGTTACGGACTCATCGTGCCTCTGGATGGTGCCGATCAAGTCACTACGAGCGGTGTACCACTCGAAACTTCCTTTATATTTGTCCAAAAAGGCATCACTGATCTGGGACCACGTAGCCCTTGCCTCCGGCTTAAGGCCTAAAAACCATCTCAAAGGAGAGTCATCGAGGGACAAGTGAAAGTAGAGGGCTAGCATCTCCTCCGTGGTCCCTTTGGCGCCCATAGACATGATGTAGCTATTCATGTGAGTTTTAGGGCATGTGGAGCCTTCAAACTTAGTTATAGGGGGCATCTTGAAGTTCTTCGGGAGGGCCTTAGAGTCCTTAAGCTCTACAGAGTTGACCACGCTGGACCCAAAAGTCATCTTGTGCAATTGTTCTTTCACATATTTCAGCTCTTCTTTCAAACTTGAAACCTCGGAAGATGGGGGTTGCCCTACAGTTGGAGCTACCGTCGAGGATGGCACTGGAAATTCTGGCGTGGATCTGTTGGGCAAGGCAGCCGGAGGAAGACCAAAAGTACCGGGCATGCTGACATTGCTGTCCACTAAACCAACTGAGCTAGGGATTCTATTCCCATACATATCGTAACCATTAAACTGAGTGTTGGAATTCCGGGGACCAAGCTGTACTGATTGACTTCCAGCCTGACCATGGGCAGAAGACCTGGTACTGATGCATGGAGCTGAATACGGGGTGGAACCATACAGATGCTGGGTGAGAGGAGAACAAACTGCAAGCTGGGGTAAGTTGCTTTGGAATTGAGACTGTGGATACTGCGAGAGCTGATCCTGACATATCTGACTTCCTGACAGACAATACTGACAGCCCTGCTGTTGATTGGACTGATCATGAGGAGCAACAAACTGACCATCAAAAGCTGGGTTGAAAGGCTGACCCGTGCTGCTATACTGACCTTGACCTTGAGACCCAAACTGATTCTGAACAAACCCAAACTGCTCTTGATTGACACCACTGTGCTGATTCGGCCCAAACTGATTCTGGGGATAAAACACAAACTGGTCTTGAGCACTGACCTTCGGGAAGGAGCTCGATTCACCTCTCAGCCCGTATTGCCCGCCATAAGTAGACACTGGGATGGGGGGAAGTCTTGACACACTCCCATGAGTCGGCATCGGGAAAGAGCTAGGCACACCATAGGAGATCGGCGGGGGCACATTGTGAAAGCCTTGCCTAGGTGAGGACGGGGGAACAAAACCAGTGCCGGTGATAGTAACGTCGGGCTCCTCCCTAATTTCTTCATACGACCCATCGGGGCGATAGATTACGGCAACGCCTTGCATACGCATTACTTCGACATAACGAGCCCAACCGGCCTCCTCACGGGCACGAGAGGCTTCGAGAGCAGCGCGAAGAGAAGCCTCTTGAGAGAAGTTGAAACCTGGGTGAAGGTTAACAAACGGACTTCCCGGGGGTGTCAAATGAGGACCTATGCCATAACCACTGCTAGGAGAGGCATTCAAACCTACGTTCGGCCCCACAATCTGACCTTGATCTGGCCTTACACCTTGACTGATATTCTGACTTGAGCTGGATCAACACCCGCATTCAGACCCAAACCCATTGAAGCTTGCGAATCTGCCATCTCTGAGAATGCTGGAAACGAATCCCTGACCGGAGAGAAACTGATTAACCGACCACCCGGAACTCTGACCCAATACTTGCTCGCTGAAAGGGGGAGAGAACTGTTTTAGGTAGGGGAGAGGATAGGCTTAGGACGGACTCATGCATATGCTTTATTTAACTGATTTAAATAAAAACTATTTTTATTAATCCTAAGAATGGTTGGAAAAGGGGGACACCTTCTTTTTCGCAGTCTACACTATTCCTGGATTAGTGGGTTTCATCACTACGTCTATAGACCCCCTGTATTCCACCTGTATTGCACCTCCGGGACGGACAATCTCGGCAGAGGTCCTATAGGGCACGTGGAACCCACCAATCAAAAGGCAAAACGGACCTATGGGCATACCAGTCAAAACAAGTCAATCTCAAGATTTTCAAAACCAAGTCCAAGTCAACGTCTAGACTCTGGAGGAGAGAGGTTCGAAAGTACGTTTGAATGTACGAGACCGCAATTTGCAGGTAAAATCCTGGAAAAAAATCAGCATGACCTCTCCTCTTTTTGAGTCAAAAATCCGGCATGTCCTCTCGTCACTTCATGGCGAAATTTCGGCATAACCTCCCGTTGGCACGTGTCAAGAATTCGACATGGTCTCGCGTTAGCACATGTCGAAAACGCGTCATGACCTCTTGCGAAGCCAAGTCAAGAAATCGACATGTATCCACGTCGAGACATGTCAAAGCTTTGACATGTACTCATGTTGAGTTACGTCGTAATTTCGTCTTGAAGAAAGGGAGTATGCCAAGACTTTGGAGACGAACTATGACTCGAACTTTGTGAGAAAATTTTGAAAACCGAGTTTGAAAAATGTTTTGAAAAGTATTTTGCCAAAAACCAACCGGTCACGGTAGAAAGTGTGTCACGGACAAGTGTTGGCTCCTACTCTATTGGCTAGGAGGAATTTAGGCGCTCAAGCGTAAGCGAAACACGTCACTGTCTGCGATGCCGTCCGTACACTCCCGGGTTCTAACTCTATGTGCGGGTAGCGTGCGAGTAGTGTGAAGGTATATTCTAGGAAAATATTTTTTTTGTTTTTTCAAGATTTTTTTCTTCTTTTTTTTCAAATGCAATTTTTATGAATATGCAAAAAGGAAAAAAAAACAAGAAAATGAGTCCAAAAGCACGACAAAAGGGGACTGCCCCAAATGCCTAGAGATCACCAGCAGCTGTATATCAGAACCATCCTGCCCTGTTCACCTGATCAGCTGAAACTGCTCCTGCACTGCATTCCTATGTCGTCCGACACAGGATATCCCAGGAAGGGGATGTCGTCCGACATAGGGATGCTCACCAACAGGACCAAGTAAACTGCAAGGGGAAAGTCCCACCATCCAAAATACCAGATACCAAGACATATAAAGCATATAGGCACAGAAGCATGGCAAGGCACATAGGAGCACACATAATGACACAAATCGCTCACAAGGAGAATGAAGAAATTGTCCAAGTTGATTTTAAAGAAAGTTAGACCCTCTTAGGAAAAGCTTTTTCTTTTTAAAAAAAAGAGGAGTGACACCGGTACGTGGGATTGTTAGACCACAATTTATCCCAAGCCCCGGATTAGGGAGCGATACAGGAAATTTAGTGGTTTCCACCTATATACCAAGTATCACTCCTTTTTGATTAAAATAAAGGCTTTTCAATGTAAGTCCCCAGCGGAGTCGCTACTGAATGTACGCCCTCCGAAAAAATACATCTTTTTCATGTTCTTGTTTTAATGATTTTCTTTTTGTTTTTGGGAGTCGCCACGCCGTTCTTAATGGAAAACATTGAAAAACCTTTTTTAAAGAGAATTTGGGTTCGGGGGTCAGGTTACGTGTTGGGAAGAACTTGGGAGTTCACCTAACAAGCCTCTTTCGAGACTTTCAATCAAGTAATGGACAATTTATAAACATTCAAAGTGTGTACGATTTGTGTCAACAAACAAGGCATGCAAAATTGGATTTCATTGATGGTATTCAGAACGGATACAACTTGTGAGCCATGACAGGGGCCACACCCTTACAAACAGAGACTTGCATTACAAGGCAGGGGCTGAGAAAGTCTGCTCAGGAAGCTCTGATGTCGTCCGACACAAGACTTCCTCAGAGAGGGATGTCGGACGACATAAGGTCTCCTGGTCAGATTGTCCCTTACAACACCAAAGCTACTCTGGAATAAGAACAATGTTATTTTTAACTAAGAAGAGACACTGTTCAGGGTCTAAGACCAGTTTGGGGTTGATTGGAGTGAGCAAAGTCAAGATTGACTTTTAATGATATGGATGTCATATGACATAGGACACCCAAGGCTGTCCATATCATATGACAAACCGCCTCCATCAATGGATTGCACCCAAACAGATCTTAGGCTCCCTAAACAGTGGTAAATAGTCTAAACACTATTTAAACACAGATTTGAGCCATAAAGGGGGATAAAATCTGGATAGATCTAAAGTCCTTGAAAGCTAAACAGCTTTCTGGGAACTCTATGTCGTATGGCACAGGACCTCTTGAGGAGTCCCATGTCGTCCGACATAGGCAGCCTGTTTCAGAGCCCTTCAGTCAGATTGATCCCACCTTGCTCTCAATGCTAAACTAAGCCATATGATTAAGTGAAAGCAGTAGAATAACCACACTACGTGAGTATTATGGGAGGATCACATGGCTTTAATGACCAAATGTGATGAATCACATATTTATGGCCATTATCATGTAGCCATCACCTCCTAACTCAAACAAAACTAAACAAGATGCAAACTTTAATGATGCTAAGGCTACCAAATGTCCAGATCTGAGGTGAGGAGATGTGAATATGGAAGATTCACATCTCCACCACCTTTGTCATGCAAAATCCCAAATATTTCACATAATATCAAAACATATAAGCATGCAAGATAATAAGGATGAATATGCAAGAGGTAATCAGAGAGAGAGGGAGTTTAGTCGCTACCTATTGTAGTCCACAAGGTAAAAGCACCAATAGTATGGTGTTTACCCCTTCAAAACACCAACAAAGGAAGTCTTGCTTTGGATCTTGGCTTGGATGTGTGTGTGTATGGGGAGGGAGGTGAGTGTGGGTGTATGAGAGAGAGATAGTGAGGATGTATTTCTGCAGAGTTTCCTTACTTGCCAAAGTCCCTTTTAAAATGATCAGCCATGCCCTTTATTTATAGGCATGCTGATGGGAGGTCCTATGTCGGACGACAGAGGGCGTTAACCGCCTTTGGTGGCCCTTTGTCGGATGACACCGGTTAACATTGTGACATTCCTGGGCCGCAGGAAGGCAGGCCCAATGGATTGAATAATCAAATGGATAATTGGGCTCAAAAATGCACTTTAGCAAATAAATGAGCCCAAAAATCAAGGAAAGTGGACACAAAATCACGAGTTCAGGTCGGGGTACTCACAATACCCTATACACTATACCCTATACCCTATACACTATACCCTATACACTATACCCTTTACACTATACATTATACAATATACACTATACCCTATACACTATACACTATACCCTATACCCTATACACTATACCCTATACCCTATACACTATATTTTTTAATGATTATACTATTTTAATTTTATAATGCCATCATTATATGTTTACGAGATATTCATATTTTTATAGGTAACACGAAGTCTAAATTTTATATTAAGCGGCTCGAGGCGAAATTACAGCCCTTGACACCTCCTAGGATGACCGAGGTGGTGTTTCTTCACTTTTGCGAATATTGGGCGTCGGATGCGGCGAAAGCTATGGCCGAACAGGCTAAGGCAAATAGAGCAGGCTCCTCGGGGTCGGCGACAAAGCATATGATGGGGACGATACCAGTCGGCGTGCATCACTACCGTATGGTATGTATGTTAGTTTAAATGTAGTAGTGTATGCATGCTTTTAAATAGGTTTATGTACTTATGTTGCATTTATACAATTTCAAAATAATAATCTCGCTTATTTTATTTATAGGAAAAGGAACATGGCCCGGATGTCAGTTTTTTTGGATGTTTTCGTTAGCACCCATGTTCGAACTCCTACATCGCCTGATCAAACTCCGCAATGGGTTGACGATCGCTCTGCTAATGCCTTTGTAAGTAAACTATCATTAAATGACTTGATTTTGAATATGTAAATTTATTTATGTACATTACATTGTGTATATGATTATAATTGTTTGTTTAATTTTGACAGAGTACATATCAAGCCGCCGTTGTTCCCGAAGGTACGCCTCCCGTCCAGCCCGTTCCCTTCGTGCCTGATGTTTGGCGCTCGGTCACCTCGGAGGGACATCCAAAGAGAGGAGAGCGAGTGTTAGGGATGGGGGATTACGGGCAGCAATGCCCATCGACGTCGACCGGCCGTCGGCCATATGGTTTCACGTCCGATACTCGGAATGATCCGAGGATTGACACTCTGGAGGTTCAGCTGGCTGAGGAGAGACTGATGAGCGGATTTGATACATATATTTTGCCTATGTTTCCGGATTATTTACAATGATTTTTGATGTATTTAGTTTAGTTTTGATGTATTTGAGTGACATTTTGTTATGTGAGGATGTGTGAGAAAACAATGATCTTTTGAGGTTATTTTTGGCTTTTTATTTGTATTTGGATTATGAAATCTTGTGGAGCGTGCAAGTTCATTATCAGTGGAAAAAGGGCAGCAAATTGGTCAAGGTTGAGCTCGGGGTCAAGCACGGTCAAGGGACGAAGGCCAGGTCAAAGCTGAGTCAAAATGGGGCAAGTCTGCATTTGGCACGAGTGGAGCACGACTGAAGAAGGCTAGAGCACGACTTGGGAACGAACGGAGTCAAGCCAATTTCAACCAGCTACTCAGCACGAGTGGGCACCTATGGCACGACTCGTTCTCAAGAGTGGAGGCCATGGCTATTTCCAGCATTGTTACTCAGAACGAATGGAGGGGCCTGGCACGAGTCGTTCTCACGACTGGAACTGAAGGGCACGACTCGTGCTAATTAGCACGACTCGTGCCAGGACGCGTATCGTGACGTCAGCAAGGATTTTAAAGCAGATTTTGGTGAATTTTCTTAAATTCTTTTCCTAGTTTATTAAGGATTACTTTAGGACTATATATATTCCTATTAGTATTATTATTAGGTACCTTTTGTCTTACTTTTCTTGCCTAGGTTTTCAAGGATTAAAGAGTTTATTTTCAAGGTTTTTGCAAGGATTTCAGGTTTGATGTTTTGTTGCTATTCATGTTTTGTGATGTTTATCCGGAATATGAGTAGCTAATTTCTTTGTAGTTCACGGATTGGTGTAGCCCGTATTTGAACTTTATGCTATATATTTAAGTTTCATTTAATTGTGGAGTTAGTTCATTCTAGTATTCTTAATTTTTATTTGGTACAAGTCCTGCACTTGCGTGGGGAATTGTGCATGAACACTACTAGGATGATTAGACTCGATTGACGATCTTGCGTGAATCGATTGAGTCTAGGTTTCATTAATTCTTTGGTGCTTAATGAATTGAGTTGTTGTCAATTTGATCTTGCGTGATAATTGATAACTATTCAATAAAAGAATTGCAATCCGGCAATCGAACCGTCCCAATTCTTACAAAAGCGAAGAAGCCCTAAAACCCAATTAATATTTTATCATTCAAAAGCATAAAGGGATAATATGTGGTGAACCCAATCCGTGAGCTAGTTGTTTCATCCTTGAATTTCTTCTGCGAGCGTGCTTATTTGTTACTTTAGTTGTTTAATTGTCTTAATCTTCTTTTGTCATTAGTTTTTAATAAACCAAATCAAAAACCCCGTTTTGTTACTTTCTGCATTAATTAAATTTACTTGTTAAAACACACGAGTTTCTGTGGTTCGACCCTTACTATTGTACATTGCTACTTCGGTAACTTGTACACTTGCAAGGTATTTTTATTACACAGTGGAATTTTATCCACCAAGTTTTTGGCGCCGTTGCCGGGGACTTGTTGTGATTTTTAACAAGTTTATTTAATCGGTGCATGTTTGGTCGCCGCTCATTGGATCCTAATTTGGTTCCTTTGAACGACGATATAGACAGAATTGAGAGAGGCATTCCCTCTACTCAAGAGAGCGATACTGATTCTGAAACTTCGGTCACCGAGACAGAAGTAACTTTGAGTGAATTGGAAACTTCTTCCACCGAGGGAGAAGAATTTGAAATTGAAATGGCTTTGCAAGCACCCACCATGGATGCCTTCTCTAGGCCGCGGGTGGACACATCTGTGTCATGCATTGTATTGAATGAGGCAACAAAAATTTATGAGGTAAAAGGCCATCTGTTTAACATGATCCCTCAATTTCATGGCCTTGCCTCTGAAGATTCTTTGAATTTCTTAAGGGAGTATATGATGATTGTGTCGAGTTTCCCATTGAGAGACGGTGTGACTGATGAGCACTTAAGACTAAAATGCTTTCCCTTTGCTTTGAGGGATAATGCTAAGCAGTGGCTCATGTTGCTCCCACCTAGGAGCATTAATACTTGGGATGAATTGCATGATAAATTTTTGAGAAAATACTTCCCACATGCCACGTTAGCCACCTTTAGACAGAAAATCATTGGGTTCACACAGGACTCATTTGAGGCATTTCATGAAGCATGGGACAGATTTAAGATGCTCTTGGTGCAATGTCCCCACCACAATTTCCCTTTGCCTTTATTGCATCAAACTTTCTATGGAGGATTGACATAAGCCGATCAGGCTATGGTGGATAACGCAGCCGGAGGCTCCTTAGGAGCCAAAACTGCGGAAGAGACCCAAGATCTTTTTGAGAGATTATCATCTAATTCGCAACAAAAAGGGTCAAGGGGAAAAACCAATGGTGTGAATGGAGTAGGAATGAATGATGAGCTTGCTAAACAAATTGCACTCTTGAATCAAAGATTTGATACATTGGCCATGAATAATACTTCCAATTTTGCTTCCAATGTGTCATCTGTTGGTAATGCCATGCATGATAGTTGTGTAACTTGTGGATCTAACACCCATTCTTATGAAGTTTGCCCCACCACTAGTCCCCCTTTGTATAGTCATGAGCAGGTACAGGCAATGCAAGGATATATGCAGAGGTTCCCGCAGAACAATCCATTTTCGCAGACATACAATCCTGGATGGGGGAAGCACCCTAATTTTTCTTGGGGAGGTAATCAACAGCCGAATAAACCTCTCCATCCCCAACCACCACCGCAGGGGTCTTATGAAAGGAAGAAAGAGCCTTGGGAAGAGGCAATGGATCGGATGAGAGCGGAGCAACTCCAAGCGAGGGCGGAACAATGAAGAAGCAAACAACAATCAAGCTGCTGCAATGAAAAAGTGGGAGACCCAAATGGGTCAATTGGCGGAGGCATTACAGGGACGACAACCGGGTATGTTCCCTAGCCAATGGGAGCAAGCAAAGGCCATCTTCACCCTACGTGGTGGCAAACAGGTAGACAATCAGGTAGCTTCTCCTTCTTCTCCTCCTATACCCCCTCTTGTTGACTCCCCTGCTGTGGAATCCCCTGTTGTGGAAAATGTTGTTGATGAGGATGTTGTGTCTAATGATGAGGGTACTAATGGATTGGGACAAAATGTGAATGTAGAAAAGTCCAACCCCAAGCCATATGTGCCCCCTGTTCCCTTCCCGGGCAGATTCTTGAGGAACAAGCTTGATCACCAAATGAAAGAATTGATTGACATGTTTTCAAAAGTTAACATAAATTTGCCTTTGTTAAATGTGATCAAGAATGTTCCTGTGTATGCCAAATTCTTCAAGGAACTTAATTCCAAGAAAATTCAGTATGGGAAAGATGAGAAATTGTTTTTGGGTGAGAATGCGAGCGCTGTAGTAAAACATAGTCTTCCACCGAAAATGAAAGACCCGGGAGTTTTCTAATTTCCATTACTTTGGGGGATTCTCACACGGTGAGAGCTATGCTCGATCTTGGGGCAAGCATTAATTTGTTGCCATATTACATGTATCTTGAGTTGGGTTTGATCGAGCTAAAACCCACTATGATGGCCCTACAACTCGCTGATCGGTCCATAAAAAGACCATTGGGCATCGTAGAGGATGTTTTAGTTCAAGTTGGGTCATTGATCATTCCTGTGGATTTTGTGGTCCTAGAGATGCCTCGTGGTGAGGGTAGTCGCCGTGATTCACCCATTTTGCTTGGGAGACCATTCATGGCAACGACCAACACCGTAATTAATGTAGCTAGTGGCACTCTCTCCATGACTGTCGCAAGTGAAAAAATTGAAATAAATGTTTTTGAGGTAATGAAAAATGCGGTTGGTCATGATGAGTCTTGCATGTTTGTTGATGAGTTTGATGAGGTTGATGATTGTGTGCGTGAGATTGCATGGCATGAGAGGGATTGTGAGGAGTTAGAGTCATTGATTTCAATGGGCGGTGAGAAAGCTAGGGATAATGCGGACGCTAAACTGATGGCTGTGGATAAGGCCGACGAGCACCATCCCAGTGATGGCCCGTTTCACCCCCTAGGCCACTTCAATGAGAAGTTGGCGCCTTCTATTGTGATTCCCCCAGTCCTTGAGTTGAAAGTTCTCCCGTCAAATTTAAAATATGCATTTTTAGGAGAGGGAGAGACTTTACCTGTCATAATTGCATCGGATTTGTCCACTGACCAGGAGGCCCAATTGATTGCTGTTTTGTGTGAATATAAAGAGGCCATTGGGTGGACATTGAAAGACATTAAGGGAATTAGTCCCACAATGTGCATGCAATGTAATCCATCTCTTGGATGATGCTAAACCTTCTAGGGAGAGACAACGGAGGCGAATCCTCACATGGAGGAAGCCGTGAGAAAAGAGGTCCCGAAATTGCTAGATGCGGGTATTATTTACCCGGTGGGCCGAGAGTGAGTGGGTAAGCCCGGTACAAGTGGTACCAAAAAGATCGGGCATCACTGTAGTTCAGAACGAAAAAGGTGAGGATGTGCCCATGAGAGAAGTGACCGGCCTTAGGATGTGTATTGACTTGAGAAAACTAAATGCTGCGACCAAGAAAGATCACTTTCCTTTGCCTTTTATTGATCAGATGTTAGAAAGATTGGCCGGTCACTCTTACTATTGTTTTCTTGATGGCTTTTCGGGGTATAATCAAATTGCCATAGCCCCTGAAGATCAGTCCAAAACCACCTTCACATGTCCATTCGGCACATACGCATTTAGGAGGATGCCCTTCGGGCTTTGCAATGCACCTGCGACATTTCAAAGGTGTATGACCTCCATTTTTTCGGACATGATTGAAAGGTGTGTTGAGGTCTTTATGGATGATTTTTCTGTTATAGGAGATAGTTTTGATGAATGCTTAAAGAACTTGGAATCTGTTTTGAAAAGATGTTGTGAAACCAACCTGACGTTAAGTTGGGAAAAATGCCATTTTCTTGTAAAGCATGGAATTGTGTTGGGTCACATTGTGTCAAGTAAGGGGATTGAGGTTGATAGGGCTAAAATTGATGTGATTGCTAAATTACCTCCCCCGAATTCAGTCAAGGGTGTGCGAAGTTTCCTAGGGCATGCGGGTTTCTATAGGCGATTCATAAAAGACTTTTCAAAAATTTGTAAGCCTTTATGCAATCTGCTTGCCAAGGATACGGAGTTCATTTTTGACCAAGAGTGTGTTGATGCTTTCAATTTGCTTAAAGAAAAGTTGACATGTGCCCCCATTCTTTCTAGACCCAATTGGTCTCACCCTTTTGAGATCATGTGTGATGCCTCGGACTTTGCTATTGGGGCCGTTTTTGGGACAAAGGGTAGACAAATTGCCTTCCGTGATTCATTATGCTAGTAGAACACTTAATGATGCACAAGCTAATTACACCACAACCGAAAAGAATTTCTAGCCGTTGTGTTTGCATTGGAAAAGTTTCGTTCGTCCTTGCTAGGGTCAAAGGTGATAATTTATTCCGACCATGTCTTTGCATTGAAACATTTGTTGAAATAAAAGGATGCTAAACCTCGTTTGTTGAGGTGGATGTTATTGTTACAAGAATTTGATGTTGAGATCCGAGACAAAAAGGGGAGTGAGAATGTGGTAGCGGATCATTTATTGAGGCTTGAGGACTATTCATATCTTAATATCGAGGAGAGTGTGATTCCGGTTAATGAAAATTTTCCGGATGAACAACTTCTTGCCATACATGTCCAAGAACCTTGGTATGCAGACTTTGTCAATTACTTGGTGTCTAATATATTCCCACCACAATTCACCTATGACCAAAAACGCAAGTTTAAGTCGATGTGAAACATTACATTTGGGATGATCCTTATCTATGGAAAATTTGCCCGACAAAATTGTTAGGAGATGTGTTCCGGACCATGAGCGAGAGTAGTGTGTTGAGATTTTGTCATGAACTCCAATGTGGGGGTCATTTTAGTGGCCAAAAGACCGCTAGGAAAGTCTTTGCCAATCGGGTCTTTATTGGCCTACTCTGTTTAAAGATGCTCAAGAGTTTTGCCTTAGATGTGATAGGTGTCAACGGTTCGGGAACATAGGGAAAAGAGATGAGATGCCCTTACAAAGTAATCTTATTGTTGATATATTTGATGTGTGGGGCATTGATTTTATGGGACCCTTTCCCCGTCCCACGGTTATTTGTACATACTTGTTCTTGTTGATTATGTTTCAAAGTGGGTGGAGGCAATTGCCACCCGAACTAATGATGCTAATGTCGTTTGCAAGTTTGTTTGTGAGAATATTTTCGTATGGCATGCCACGAGCAATTATCGGTGATCAAGGAACCCACTTCACCAACAAAAGGTTCAATGCGCTTTGAAAAAGTATGGGGTGGTGCATAAGCTTGCTACGGCATATCATCCCCAAACTTCGGGACAAGTGGAGGTAAGTAATCGGCAAATAAAGGGTGTTCTTGAGAAAACAGTGCATCCCAACAGAAAAGATTGGGCATTAAAGTTGGGGGGATGCATTATGGGCATACAGAACGGCATACAAAACGCCCATTGGAATGAGTCCGTACAGGATAGTGTATGGGAAAGAATGTCACCTCCGGTGGAGTTGGAACACAAGTCGTATTGGGCCGTGAGGAATTAAACATGGATTTGAATGCTGCGGGAGAAAAGAGATTGCTTGCACTTGATGAGATTGAGGAGCTCCGACAAGATAGTTACGAGAGCGCAAAATTGTATAAAGAGAGGACCAAACGCTACCACGATAAAAATTTGAAGCCCAAGTTCATAAGACCGGGTATGAAAGTCCTTCTCTTAAACTCTAGGTTGAAGCTTTTTTCGCGTAAGTTGAGTTCTAGGTGGTCGGGCCCGTATGATGTGATGCGTGTGTATCCGCACGGAGCAGTTGAACTCAAGAATCCAAAGGATGGCAATGTGTTTAAAGTCAATGGGCACCGTGTGAAACCATATTACGAAGGGGTGTCAATTTTGGAAGACATCAATGAGATTGACGTGATTGAGTTGGTGGACCGAAGGAGGTAATTCTGTCGGCATAACGTCGAGCTTAACGACTATAACCAAAGCGCTAATTGGGAGGCAACCCAATGTAGGTAACATTTCCTGCTTTCTGTATTTTCGTGTCAGTTTTCTTCATCTTTGCATTTAGGTGGTGTTGTGTTTTTCTTGGTCTATGCCATGAGGACATAGCATGATTTAAGTGTGGGGGTGATGGTATTTATATAAAAAAATAAAAAAAAATTGGCCCAGGCAGAGCACGACTCGTGCTCCAGAGGACGAGTGGAGCACGAGTGGTAGTGAGAGTCTCGTTTGGTAATCAGAACGACTTGGGGTATTTAGAACGAGTCGTGGTCACGAATGGAGAGAAGGGCACGACTCGTGCCAAATAGCACGACTCGTGCCAAGTTGAAATTAAAATCCCCAGTTTCCCAAAATCACTTTCAGTCGTGCCCTAAGAACCCAATACTCCAGCCGCCCCCTTTCTCTCTCTAACCTAAATTCAAAAATTCCTTCCCTCTCTCTAGAAATCACCCCTCCAAACCACAAATCTTCCATTCCTAACCCACAAAAATCCCTTCACCACCATATTTAGCCTACCCTAACCCGAAATTTTGACCCAAAAATCCTTTCTTTGGTGGTTTCTTTCAAGAAAAATTTTGAATTGAAGAGTTGGTGGGTTGTGTTGATTGCTTGTTGTGGAGTGCGAATTGAAGCAAAAATTCTTGGAGGGTTGGTACTACATTGGTTTTCTTCCCCTTCTTCGGGCTTCTTCTCAGATTCCGGCGACTTCTCCGGCCAATTTTCCGGCCAAATTTTCCGGCGACTTAAGCTGTTCAGAGGTAATTCTATTTTCAGTTTCTCCCGTTGTTTTGAAGTTGTGGTTGGTTGTTGATTGGTGGAATTGGAAGGTTGTGGAGATTGTTTGGGTAGTATTGTTTGAATTATTTTTTTGTTGTTGATTGTGTGGACTGTTATTGAGTGATAATGGGAAGAACAAAAGATAAGGGTAAAGCCGTTGATACTCAGCCCAAGAAAAGGAGGAATATTGTGATTGAGGAACCCACCCGCACCCCCGATGATTTTATGGGTTTAACTAAATTGACGGATTCCCAAAAGAATAAATGGAGAAATTTGGCGAATGGAAGGGTTGTTCAAGTGACGAGATTCTTGTGTGAGGATACATTAAGGAAATTGGGACTACATGGTTTGGTTTCGGGATTATTGAACAACATTGGATTGGGAGGCTTCTTGGGCAAAAGTGCGGGAGTATACAAGCGAGTGACGCTTGAATTTTTGGCTACTATAGAGAGACGTGAGGAGAATGGGATTTGGAGTGTGCGCTTTAACACAAATGATATTACGAGGACTATGTCATATGCTGCAGCTAGGACTTATTTGGGTGTGAGTGAGCCCCGAGGAGAGTGATCAGAGAGAGATAGGACTGTCGAGACATTCTTTTTCGAGTTGACAGGGAAATTTATGCAGAAACCTTATGTGGTCATGAAATCTCTCTCCCATCCCGCGTGGAAACTCCTTTATAGGGGTTTATCTATGACCTTCTATGCTAATGGGGAGCCGGCGCAGATGAACGCCCTACAGTTTGCGACTATGGAGTGTGCTTTACCGTCGAATACTGTGATTCCAGATTGGGTTGATCTGTTTTTCAGAAGGTGTGAGGCGTTGGGTGTTAATGGAAATGGGAACATCCCAGTGGGTGGTATGGTGACGTTGCTAGTGGAGAACTTTGTGCGTAATCACCCGCGATCGGTAGGTAATGCGGAGGGACCTCTATTCTATGATCGGTTCTTCTTATACCGATATGATACATTTGAGCGGATCTCTGGGCAGAATGAGGCTTTGACCTTTACTTATGGTGGTGATAGGAGCTTCAGGTGTGCACCGGGAGTGGTATTTCCTGCAGGCCCATATGCTAGAGATTGGAGGATGCCATTTGTGGCCGACATGACATTGAGAGATATGAGGAGAGATATGGGTGAGAGAGTGAGTGATGATGAAGAAGAGCAGCAGCAAGAGCAGCAGGGTGATGATCAGCAGGGTGGTGAGGACCATCAGATGAGAGAGCCGTTTCAGGCTGGGACTAGTGGAGGCTTTGCAGGCCATGGGCAGGATCAGTCGAGGATGGCTGGAGCTTTTGATTATTGGGGTGACATGAGAGCATATTTAGATGCTCAGTACCAGAGAGATGCGGAGGAGAGAGAGAGGAGATACAGAGAGGAGTGTGAGGCTAGGGATGCGCAGAACTTGATGTGGCGCACTCGATTTGACTATGTGGATAGGCGTTGGGATGCTCAAGATGATAGACTAGAGGCGTTGGAGGATAGGGTAGAGACCACGAATAGAATGGTCTATCAGCAGCAACTTTGGATACAGCAGCCCGAGCCCAGACACTTTGAGCCGGTCCCAGACGAGCACTTTCAGGAGATGATTAGGAGAGCTGATAGGAGGAGGCAGCGGCAGGCGGCCCGTGAGGCCCAGTTTCCAGATGGGGGCTTCGGCCCGAGATATTGATGGTACCTATTCTTATACTCTTCCCTTTTACATTTAAACTGTCCTATTTTATTTTTGTGCACACATTGAGGACACTGTGGAGTTTAAGTGTGGGGGAAGGGTGGTGCCTTGTATTGTATGTATATGCCTAAAAAAAATTATTAAAATATATATATATATATATATATATATATATATATATATATATATATATATATATATATATATATATAATAGAGTGGCTAAGTGAAAACCTGAAAGGGCACTTAGGCAAAAAGTGAGAATTTGAGCGAACACATCCTTATTCACCGGTGTGGAGACATAAGGGGGAGTTAGGAGTTCGGGTAGGATCATTTTTTGGAGATGGAGGTTCGGGATTAGAGGCGTTAGGATAGAAATCCTCGTGCACCTTGGAGTAATAAGGGGGGTTGGAGAATAGCACGAGGTGAGTTTTTGTTGAGCATCCCTTTTTACTTAACATTAACTTTTGATCGAGGGTGTACTTAATGTAGTGTGAGCAAGTGTGGGGGAAAGTTTAGGACATTGTAGTTTCCCCCCACTAACATTGTGAGGGCCCTAGTTTGGACGATCATTTTTATCATGGAGTTTGATGTCAAGCTAGGGCCATTGTTTTCTTTTGAGGAGTGTTATGGAGACGGAGTTTTGTACACTCCGGTATCATTGTACTTGATTAGTATTGGTGGTTAGAGGAGGCTAGGTATCATTTTCTCCCGCACATCTGTTTTAGACCAATTTTAGATTGGAGTTAGGATATTACTCAGGGACGAGTAATGGTCTAAGTGTGGGGGAATTTGATGAGCGGATTTGATACATATATTTTGCCTATGTTTCCGGATTATTTACAATGATTTTTGATGTATTTAGTTTAGTTTTGATGTATTTGAGTGACATTTTGTTATGTGAGGATGTGTGAGAAAACAATGATCTTTTGAGGTTATTTTTGGCTTTTTATTTGTATTTGGATTATGAAATCTTGTGGAGCGTGCAAGTTCATTATCAGTGGAAAAAGGGCAGCAAATTGGTCAAGGTCGAGCTCGGGGTCAAGCACGGTCAAGGGACGAAGGCCAGGTCAAAGCTGAGTCAAAATGGGGCAAGTCTGCATTTGGCACGAGTGGAGCACGACTGAAGAAGGCTAGAGCACGACTTGGGAACGAATGGAGTCAAGCCAATTTCAACCAGCTACTCAGCACGAGTGGGCACCTATGGCACGACTCGTTCTCACGAGTGGAGGCCATGGCTATTTCCAGCATTGTTACTCAGAACGAATGGAGGGGCCTGGCACGAGTCGTTCTCACGATCGGCCAGGCGAAGGGCACGACTCGTGCTAATTAGCACGACTCGTGCCAGGACGCGTATCGTGACGTCAGCAAGGATTTTAAAGCAGATTTTGGTGGATTTTCTTAAATTCTTTTCCTAGTTTATTAAGGATTACTTTAGGACTATATATATTCCTATTAGTATTATTATTAGGTACCTTTTGTCTTACTTTTCTTGCCTAGGTTTTCAAGGATTAAAGAGTTTATTTTCAAGGTTTTTGCAAGGATTTCAGGTTTGATGTTTTGTTGCTATTCATGTTTTGTGATGTTTATTCGGAATATGAGTAGCTAATTTCTTTGTAGTTCACGGATTGGTGTAGCCCGTATTTGAACTTTATGCTATATATTTAAGTTTCATTTAATTGTGGAGTTAGTTCATTCTAGTATTCTTAATTTTTATTTGGTACAAGTCCTGCACTTGCGTGGGGAATTGTGCATGAACACTACTAGGATGATTAGACTCGATTGACGATCTTGCGTGAATCGATTGAGTCTAGGTTTCATTAATTCTTTGGTGCTTAATGAATTGAGTTGTTGTCAATTTGATCTTGCGTGATAATTGATAACTATTCAATAAAAGAATTGCAATCCGGCAATCGAACCGTCCCAATTCTTACAAAAGCGAAGAAGCCCTAAAACTCAATTAATATTTTATCATTCAAAAGCATAAAGGGATAATATGTGGTGAACCTAATCCGTGAGCTAGTTGTTTCATCCTTGAATTTCTTCTGCGAGCGTGCTTATTTGTTACTTTAGTTGTTTAATTGTCTTAATCTTCTTTTGTCATTAGTTTTTAATAAACCAAATCAAAAACCCCGTTTTGTTACTTTCTGCATTAATTAAATTTACTTGTTAAAACACACGAGTTTCTGTGGTTCGACCCTTACTATTGTACATTGCTACTTCGGTAACTTGTACACTTGCAAGGTATTTTTATTACACAGTGGAATTTTATCCATCAGAGATGATTGGCTGCAGAGGCTAGGGCAAAGCTTTCGGACGCTTTGGAGGATCAGGCGCAGATGCGGGAGGAGAATGATCGGCGTCAGGCGCAGATGCAGGAAGAGAATGATCGGCGTCAGGCGGAGACTGATAGAAAATTTGCTATGTTGATGGCCCATTTGGAGAGTCTGCAGCAGGGTAATTTCCAGCCCCCCCCCCCCCGAGTTGATTACGTACTATTTTAGACTTATTTGTAATAACATTTGTCATATTTGGTACCCGCGGGAGCCCCGGCCCCCTCCCCCCTCCCTCTTCCCCCCCTCTCCCCCCTCCCCCTCCCCACCCTCCCCCCTCCCGATTTGGTACGGTGATATTTAGTTTTTAGTTTGGTACGCTGGTTTTTAGTTTTATAGTTTTAGTTTTAATGAATTGTTATATCAGGTACAAAAAAAATTGGTTAATTGATATTTTAAATTATTTTTTTTAATTTATTTCATTATCAGCGACGAAAATTTCCGTCGCTGAAATTAATTAATTTTTATTAATTTTTATTCCAGCGACAAAATTTTCGTCGCTATATCAATTAATTTTAATTTTAATTTAATTTAATTTTTATTTTCACCGGCGGAAATTTCCGTCGCTGGAATAAAAATTAATTAAAATTAATTAATTTCAGTGAAGGAAATTTTCGCCGCTGAAATTAATTTATTTTAATTAATTTTTATTCCAGCGACAGAAATTTTCGCCGGTGAAAATAATTTATTTTAATTAATTTTTATTCCAGCGACGAAAATTTCCGTCGCTGAAATTAATTTTTATTTCAGCGACGGAAATTTCCGCCGGTGAAAATAAAAATTAAATTAAATTTTTATTTCACCGGCGGAATATTCCGTCGCTGAAATAAAAATTAAATTAAATTAATTTAGCAACGAATATTTCCGTCGCTAATGTCAAAAGATCACCGACGGAATTAATTCCGTCGGTAAAATCAAAATATACCGGCGGAATTTGAGCATTCGGAACACTGCGGCGGGTGTAAGTACCCAAATCTGGCTCATGCCTTCTGGTAAAGTTTTTCGGCAATTTCCCGGACTTCCCTAAAGTTCAGGGGCAATCCGGGAACTTTTTCAAACCTTCTGAGGGGTGAAGGACTGGCTAGGAATTAAAATTCCACGTAGTCCTTCATTGGAAAAGCCCTTCTTGAAGGCCACCTTGCATGGTTCTAGAAATGAGCTGAGTCATTTCAGGATAAAACCGCACGGCCTCATTTGCCATGGTGTTACAGCCGCACGGCTTCATTAGCTGCTGCCAGACTGCCTATAAATAGAGACCTCCTCTATTCATTATAGGAGGGATTTTCAGTAGTGTTACGATAAAACCGCACGGCCTCATTTGCCATGGTGTTACAGCCGCACGGGTTCATTAGTTGTCTTGCATCGCTCTATAAATAGAGACCTCCTCTATTCATTATAGGGGGGATTTTCAGTAGTGTTACGATAAAACCGCACGGCCTCATTTGCCATGGTGTTACAGCCGCACGGGTTCATTAGTTGCTGCCAGACTGCCTATAAATAGAGACCTCCTCTATTCATTATAGGGGGGATTTTCAGTAGTGTTACTCTGCCAAAATACCACCACGAAATTCCAAAGAGCTGAGAGTGTCAAAAAACCACCTCCCTCCTCATCAAAACCTTCCAAAGTTGATCCTTCCCTAGGCAAACTCCAAAGAGAAAGAGGAACACCACCATTGGTAACCTCTCCTGCCCTTTACCTTGCATTATACTTGTATTTATGTGATATATTTGCTCCTTGCTTTACATAGTGCAATATACTTGCTTGGTACTTGGTACATTGTCATTAAAGATACTATCTTTAGGCATGTAAATCATACCCCTCCCCCTTTTTGCATCAAAATAGCATCCTTTGCTCCTAAAATGACATCTTTATGCATTCTTTGCACTTAAAATGCCATTTTTACATATAAAGTTGCATCCTTTGCATTAAAAATGTTTTCTTTGCATCAAAGTAGCATCCTTTGCACTTGAAATGCCATTTTTACACATAAAGTTGCATCCTTTGCATTAAAAATCATTCTTTACATCAAAGAAGCATCCTTTGCAACCAAGTAGCATCCTTTGCACTTAAAATGTCATCTTTTTCATTAAAAGTGTCATCTTTAGCTTAAACATGCATTCCCTAGTCCCCCTTGGTACTTGGAGCATCTCTTGTAACGAGATGGTGTAAAGGTCCTATCTTTACATCATTTCTTCCACTTAAAGATGCTATAAACGGATTATCCTTTAGAAAAGGATGAGCCCTAGCCACATATCTCCGATCATCACTTGAGACGAGCACAAATGTCCCGAAAAAGTCCAAATCGTCTCAAGATGTAGGATTGATAGACAAAGTCCTTCCTTTCTAAAAAGTCTCATCCTTGGACTCTAAAACGCTGTCCCTATCTTGATCAATGTGACCCAAGGTCTCATCATGATGATCATAAGTCCAAGATGAGAATGGGACCAAAGTCCCTAATACATAAAAATCCAAGGAATCCCAAGCGATAACCAACTCATGGTTTATACGCCCGGAAGACCACTTGGTACATTCCCTCCTTTTCAAAAAACACACATCCCACACACGAAAACACTAAGGCAAGTATGAAAAGCGGATCCTGGAAGACTTGCTTCGGCAAGGCTCTTTGGGTGAACGACGATCCGTTCTTCCCAAAGGGTAACTTAACCTCCGGACCCAAATCCTTTTTTCAAAGTTTTGAGGAAATCAAAATGGCGTGGCGACTCCGTTTTTCAATTTAAACCGGACGTTTCCAAACTGATGTGAGGCGGTAATCCCCCTTACACGAGAAAGTGGTTCCAAAAAATAAAATAAACAAAAAGATGGGCCGTTTATCTTGGGCACCACATTCATAGTTTGGCGACTCCGCTGGGAAAATAACCAAAGGAGAAAGCTTTCATTTAAAAAAGAAAAATGATACCCGGTATATAGGTGGAAACCATTAACCTTCCTGTATCGCTTCCTAACCCGAGGCTTGGGATAAACGATGGTTTAACAATCCCACGTACCGGTATCTCTTTTCGAAAAAAAAAGAAAGCTTTTTTCGAGAGGGTTAGCCTTCCGCCGCGGAGCCGCTCCTCCTACTTGCCCTAGGTTTCTTGCATTGCATTGCATGCATCCATGGTTCTTGGGAATTGTGCATATTCTGAAACTGAACAGGAAGGTTGCTGGAAGCTGAAAAGGTGCCAAAAAGGCCGGGAAAGCAGCCTACAGATCAAAGGAAATGGAACCTGGAAAGTTGCTTGATGCAGCCGTACGGCTTAATCCTCCTTGGATTCTGACCGGGCGGCTTCATTGGCAATTCCACCAGGACAAAAATTGAGGTTAATCTGGCAGCCTTGGCAGCTTGGGGCTATTCAGTTCCAAGACTGACCAGGGCTCCCAAAAAATTTACGTGCTTATCTGCTGCATTTTCCCGTCCCGAAAAAATCATTCCTTTAAAACACATTTATGAAAATTTCTGTTTTAACTCAAAAAGGAATATTTTTAGGAGGCCGCACACTACGCGCACCTTATATATCCTGTACACTTTGCACGCACGTCCCTTTAACCCGGGGTGGTTGTTCAGTTGCAGTCACGGACAGTATTACGATGCTCCCGGGCGTGCACGGAATCATCCCAAACTCCCCATGGCAGCCAGTGTCAACCAATGCACAGTCCGTGTCACACATTTTAAAACCGTGACTTTTGGTTGGTTTTTGGTCTAGTCCGTGTCATACAGCCCAGTTGCATATCCCCGTAAAGGTCAAACCTTAGCCCATGACGGAAGTCAAGATCTTTCGCGCAAGCGAAGCTCTGCCGAAATTCCGACAAGGAAAAATTGGCAAGATCTTGACTCCGGCATTGACTTTGACCTTGACCCGCACGGGATGCGTAAGAGTCGAGACCGAGTCTGTGCCAAAAAATCCAAAGATCTTTCGCGCAAGCGGAGCTCTGCCGAAATTCCGACAAGGAAAAATTGGCAAGATCTTGACCCGGCATTGACTTCGACTTTGACTCACGCACAGCGTATGCAACGAAGTTCAATGTGACACTGCGTCATCCGGCTTTTACCGCCCGACCCATGCCTATTATCTTCTCGGACATTGCCGAAAAAAAGTCAAAACGTCATTCGCGCAAGCGAAACTCTGCCGAAATTCCGTTAAGGCTGAAAGACGAGACTTTCCCGGCATTGCCTTGACTATAATCCGCATCGCTCGTGCGTTAAAAGTTCCTATGACCCGCTAGACCCGTTAGGAGCGTTCTTCTCTCTCGGTCGGTGGGATCCGCGTGCCCTATAGGACCCTCGCCGGGCATCCCACCTGGGAGGTCGAAATACAGGTGGAATACGAGGGGCTTATAGACGTAGTGACGGAGCCCACTGATCCAGGATCTAGAGTAGTTTCGAAAAAGAAGGGCAAAACCCCTTTTCCAACCAAATAGAAATTAATAAAAGACACCGTTTTAAGTAAACTGGAAGATTCCTAATTTGTATATTGCTTGAGCCTTCAGCCTAAACACCTACCCCGAGTCTAAACCTCTCCTATCCCTTTCCCGCAGTGAGAAAGAAGTGGGTGAGAATACCGGGTCAGCGGCTTGTTAGCGCAGATTTCTCAGACAGTTCGCCAGAATCCTCAGTTTTGTCAATCCAGAGAGTCAGAATGGCCGACTTGACAGAAAACAGCAGCGGTTTGGGTAACCAGATGACTAGGGAAGAAGAGCTAGCCTTAGCCTTGGAAAACAGTCGTAAGGTCCATGAGGAACAGCAAGCCATGCTCATTGATGCGCTTCGTCATCATGGGGTTCAGATAGTGGTTGAGTCCAATGGTTCCCTGGTTATGGTAGAAGTTGAGACTCCAGAAGTAGCCATCTCAGCTCCCCCAGCCTATAACCAATGCCCTCCTCCATCTACTTATGATCCCTTACCAAGGACTACCCCTTTTCAGTCCTGTCCAACATCCCAGGCCGTCAGGGTTCCAATACCCTCGCCTCCTCAAATAAGACCCAGCTTTGTTCCCTACCAACAGAGAGCAAACGCCACAGCTATCCCAGTTACGCAGCCTCTACATTACCCCATGGGACTCACTCCCTCCTCTCAGCCTGAGCCAAATTTCCTTACCCTGGAATTCCAGTACCAGCCTGACCTTTCCAACTTCGTCAACGCCTGTGAATTTGCCTATCTCACAGACAGCGACAGTGAAGAGTCAGTCGGAAATGAGAACAGGAATAGATGGATTTACAGTGATGATGACAGTTCAGTAGAAGGAATGAACCTGGAGCCGACGGAAGTGAAACCCAGAGGGCAAGATGAAGTAGAAAACCACAGACCTGGAATGGGGGACTGTATCACTTCAAAGTGTGTCTGTCACCTTTGCAAGTGCTCAGAAGAGAAAATGGATGCGAGCTCAGATGAGGCAGGGTATGAATTCCACATCCTAGAATTCAACACTCCTTACAAAGACTTGGTTGATGAATGGAGAAACTTGATCGAAGCTTTAGCTGAAAGAGGGAAGTGGGCTCCACCCGCCGATCTAGAACACGTAAGCGTCATTGAGGCTAAACCCCCATTGGAAAGAGTAGACTCCATTGCAGTGCTAAGAGTCACCCCTGAGATCTTGTCCGAAGAAGAGTGTATGGAAGCTCTAGAAAGAGTCTTGAAGTTTGAAGTGACCCCGGTCCCCTTCCTATCTTATGACGACAGTGATGTTTTCTTGGTAATTACTAAGTCAGGGGAATAGTCCAGAATACCCCTTATATGGCGCCAAGTATCCCGACCCGCTTTTTCCCTCATTGGTCATCAGAGTCAAGATGAAAGTTCTCACAAGAGCTACTGTAGTGATACTGAGGAAGACACAGTCGAAATGCCGAAAGGAACGGTGGAAGAATGGTTAGCCCAGAAGCCAAAAAGCCCAGAAAACCTTTCCAACATTAAAGAACAGGAACCCGCCATAAGGTTTGACCCTGCAGAAATCCTTCTCGATGATGCAATCTCCCACTTCATAAAGTGCTTGGCCAATGTCAAAGATGCCGTTAAAAGGTTGACCCCCGGAGAAAGAAGGGATATGCTTGACAGTGATGAGGAATGCGACCCCACTCTGTTGAAAAAGATGCTAGGTCCAGGTGAGAAAGCTGTTAGCCAACCTCCAAATCCTGGGAGCGATAATTCCTGTTGCATGTTGACTCTGAAAAGCTTGAATGAGACTATCAAGGCCTTGAATGAGCAAGATGAAGCTGAAATCAGTCAGCTGCTAAGCCAATTGGGAAGTCAGAACTCCAAAAAGGCCAGAAACCAAGTGACCTGGGATCAGATTCGGGAAGCTGTCTATGCCTCTGGTAGTGCTGTTAATCAGATTAATCAACAGAGTTGGCCATATGCCAGCAAGAGCCCGCCTCTGACTTTGAAAGAGCTAAAGGAATCCTCCAATAGGAATGATGACTCAGAAAAGTCTAATGTCTATGTGATGACTCGATCCGGACAGATGAGTGTTGAGCAGCCCAAGGGTGACAAAAGAAATGCTGTCTCCGAGCCGAAAACAGACAAAAGACCTTATAAGCCAGAAGCAGAAAAGCCAGACTCTGAGAAAGAGGATCAGGTCTTGCTTCCGGTTGAAGTGTACTCAGGCCAATATCTCCTTATGGTCCATGTTAACCTCTTCATACCCTCATAAGCTGAAGCTAGAAGAAAGTTTGGCCAAGACCATGGTGCCCATAGATGTCACCCCAGATGAGGTCGTCCAGATGATCGGAAATATCCATTTTGGAAACATCATTACCTTCACTGACCTGGACCTTCCAAAATATGGGGCTAGTCATAACGAACCCCTTTACATCACAGTCCAGTTGGAAGAACGCCGGTTGCCACGGGTATTAGTCGATGGAGGGTCTGCAATGAATGTCCTACCAGCAAAGATGATGGATTTGTTGGATTTAAAGCCCACAGATTTGAAGCCTTCTGGTCAGACTATTAAGGCCTATGACTCCACTGCACGATCAGTTTTGAGGATTGCTACTCTCAAGTTGTGGTTTGGCAAAAAGGCCATGGATGTTGATTTCCAAGTGATTGACATTCCCATTTCATTCACCGCTTTGCTGGGACGACCTTGGATTCACCAGATAAACGGGGTAGCCTCTACTCTGCACCAATGCGTCAAATTCCAGTCAAGTGATGGTACTATCACCACTATTTATGGAGACAGTGTCACTGTGGAAGGAACCAGCACTGGAGGTATCCCGATATTGGAGATCAAACATGATGATGATGGGTTTGCCTTGACCGGATTCTCTGTAGCTTCCTCCAAAGCACAAGTGTGTTGCACTGAACTCACTACTACCTCCGACAAAATTCCCCCTGCCATGCGAATGATGAGAAAAATTGGTTATCTTCCGGGGCTTGGATTGGGTAAAAGACTTCAAGGTCGCAATGCTATCATTGATGTAAAGGAACAGACCACCCGATACGGATTGGGGTACAAACTGAATTCTCGGGAAAACAGAAAAGCTAAAGGCACCGTTCAGGGAAAACAAAGTGAAGGGGTCCATCTCCATCCTTACAGCTTGTCTCTGACCTATTACTTCACAAAAGGTGGGACTCAATATGATGAAAATGATGATCAGATCTCCTTGAGAAAAACTCTTCTGGAAAATCTTGAGAAAGTTCGAGGAAAACCAGCGAATCCTGTTCAGAGAATGTTCCTTGACTTACCGGACATTCACAGGGCTACCACTCTTTGTTCGAGAACAAGTATGCCTTCAAAGGAAACCCAGACAGGTTTCAAAGAGTCAGCGCTCTTCTCATCTGGGGTAATGGATTTCTCCGCCTTGAGTTAGCTCTTCGAAGATCGGCCGAGATAGAAGCTACCGGTAGTGAAGACGGTGAGTTGGGTTTGCAAAAGCTGTTTGACGAAGAAGCGCAGATCCCTGATTTGATCGACTTCATCTCAGATGACAAGGTAGTTGCCGTAATTGGAGACGGTGGGGAAGAGCCTTTTGACCCCCGCACTTTGGTGACTAAGACAGAGATGCCGTTGAAGAATTGGGAGACATTCTCAAGGCCGATAGCCAGCCGACAACAAATGATCATGGAGCTTGGATTGGTACCCCGTCCTTCTCAGCCCAGTCGTGTCAAACACACTGTCATCCATACAGTTGAGTCAGGAATCTTTGAATTCCAGTCCTCTGAGTCATCCGAAGGCCTCACGCCTAAGGATTATGAATATGTAACCAATGTCATCTTTCCTCTTGCTTTGAATGAAATGACAGATCTTTCCGAGTATCCCCTTATTGCCAACTTAACAAATGATAAATTAACTCAAAACTTAACAACAGTTAATAATGAATCATTTGAACAAGATGCAAACACACTAAACGAACAATACATTAAAGAAATCTTTAAGCGGGTTACACAAGAGGAAAACCGGGCCCAAGCTAGGAGGTTTTGACAAGTGTGAACTTGGAGTCTTGTCGAGGAACCTAAAGAGACACAGTGGAAACTTCTTCCGGGGTTGAGCAGGACAGACGATCAATGCGCTCGGAGAATACATGGACGTGTTTTGCATGGTCATACGGGGATATGCGGGGCTAGACGGTTCAATAGTGGAGCACAGAATCCCTCTAGCACCGAGATGCTAAGCCGGTAAAGCGAAGGCGAAAGATCAAGCCGAGTGGTCTCTATAAGTCAAAGAAGAGATTGAGAAGCTACTGCGGGTAGGATTCATCGAGTCATCGAATATCCGACATGGTTATCCAACATTGTGGCGTAACTAAGGCCCGATGGGAAAGGTCTTATTTCTTTGTGTAGATTTTCGGGATACGAACAAAGCCATCCCAAAGACGATTATCCCTTGCCAAACATAGACATTACGGTGGACGCCACTTTGCTAACTACGAAGTCAAATCCTTCGTTGATGGCTTTGCCGGCTACAACCGAGATCAAGATGGCCGAGGAGGACCAAGAAAGACGGCCTTCACCACCGTAGAGGAACGTATTGCTATACGGTGATGCCATTTGGGCTTAAGAATGTCGGGGCTACTTATCGAGAGGGCGGCCGCGCTCTTTCATGACATGATCCACAAGGAGATTGAGGTCTACGTCGACGACATGATAATCTACTCCAAAGGCGAGGATGGACGGCACTTTGTTGACTGCGAAAGTTCTTTGAGAGGCGAGACGGCATTCCATGAGACTAAACCACACGAAATGCACCTTCGGAGTGACAAGGGGAAAAGTGCTTGGGTATATGGTCACGGAGCGAGGTATCGAAGTCGACCCCAGAAAGATCAAGGCCATTATGGATATGAGGCCACCTCGAACCCGGACGAGAGGTCAAAAGCTTTATGGGCAAACTACGGTACATCGGCCGCTTTGTCAACCGGTTGACTACCATGTGCGAGCCATCTTCAAGCTCATGAAGAAGAATGTAGACACGAGAATGGACCGAGGAATGCCGGGATGCCTTTGACCAAATCAAGGCATACTTAGTACATCCTCCGGTGCTATGCCCCACATAGACAGAAGCCTCTTGCTCTATCTCACTTTATCCTTGATACGACGGTTGGGGCTATGCTTGCTCGGGAGAAGAAAGACTCTCGGGTAGAGAATGCCATTTACTTTGTCGGCCGGAAGGCTGCAGGGAAGTGAGCTCAATTACTCGGCATGCGAAAAGACTTGTGCGGAGGCGATGCAGGTAGTCGGTAGGCTGAAGCACTACATGCAAGCCCACCACTGTGAACTTGGTCTCGAAAATGGACCCCATCAAGTACATCTTCGATAAGCCTTCCCTCTCGATGCGTCTAGCAAAGTGGTCCTTCTTCTTGGTGAGTATGACATCAACTATGTGACAAGAAAGGCTATCGAGGTCAAGCATTGTCGAGACCATCGGCAAACTTCCCTAGTAATGAGGACCGCGGGCTGAACCCCAATTCCCGAGATGAAGGGATCTTCGTAGTTGAGCACGAAGCCGATGGCGGCTATTCTTTGACAAAGCTGCTAACAAAAGAGGAAATGGCGTAGGGATGCTGCGGTCGATCGAAAGATGAGCACACGCCCATAGCCCTCAAGTTGAACTTCCACGCCACGAACAATGTCGCCGAGTACGAAGCTTGCATTCTTTGGTTTAGAGGCGCTTTAGAAAGAAATGTCAAGGAGCTCGAAGTTTATGGAGACTCGGCCACGATCATCAACCGGGTCTCCAATAAGTGGAAGGCTGTAGACCTAATCTTGAGAGTATCATGCCTACATGGAGGAGTTGGTGGCGGTTCGGAGAAGTGACCTTCCATTACGCCAAGGGAAAAGAAACGGTCGCGAGATGCCCTAGCTACTCTAGCCTCATTTGGTAGAGATCCCAGAGGAAAAGCAATAAAACCCTTCGAGTGGGTAGAAGAGAAGCCCCGACTTTACGTTGTGAAATAGACTTGGGACCCGAGCATGTCAAGGAACCACAGTACGATCAGTTACCGAGTTCCTCAAAGATGGAGAGTCGCTTTCGAGAGACGAAGAAGGTAGACCAAAAGAAGGCATTAAAGCCAAGAGCTTGCAAGCCACGAAATGGTTGGCCTCCCATTATGTCATTCTAGGGCGACCTATACAAGAAACGGTACCGGGGACCACTCCTCTATGTGTCACCCAAGAAAGGGCCGGAGAGTTGATGGCCGAAGTCCACAATGGTCCACTGCGGTCCTCATATGAATGCCGAGCATTGATGCAAGTGATCCTCGAGAATGGGTTACTGCTTGGATCTCCATGGAAACAGGTGTCCGGCATGTCCGAGCGTGCGACAAATGCCAACGGTTTGCCAACCTCAACCATCTCCCGCCTCATGACATATACTGCATGACGACTCCTTTGCCGGTTGCAACTTGGGGTATTGACATGATAGGAAAGATAGCCCCGGCGGGAAGCAATGGGCACGAATTCGTGTTAGTAGCGATCGACTACTTCACCAGTGGGTAGAGGCCAAGTCCTCTGAGTCCTCACTTCTAGAAAAGTGGCCCAATTCATCAAAGAAAACATTATGTGCGAGATATGGGGTGCCCAGTGAGGTCATTTCGGATAATGGGTCGCACTTTGAAGGGGCTGCGATAGATTCTTTGTCGAGAATTCAGAATCACTCGCCACAAGTCGTCCCATCTGAGACCTCGGACTAACGGAGCCGTGGAAGTTGCTAATAAGATGCTCGAACGGATCATTCGAAAAATGGCCACCGTGGTCGTGATTGGCGGCTGAGAATCTGCACACTGGCACTCGGGGCTACGAACATCTGTCGGAACGACTACGGGAGAAACTCCCTTTGCCTAACCTACGGGATGGAAGCGGTGTTGCCGGTGGAGTTGGAAATCCCATTATTAAGGGTCCTCTGGAAAACGGTGTCAATGAAGTAGAGTGGCTGCGTAGCCCAGGCACGATGAATTGGCCTGCTCGACGAAAAAAGGCTAAAAGCCATGGAGCACACCCGAGCCTACCAAAGGCAAATGGTCAGGGCATTCGACAAGAAAGTCAAGGCCAGGGACATCAAAGAGGGTGACTTAGTGTTGAAAGTGAAGCCTCCTACCAGAGACAACCCCCTGGGAAAGTGGGAACCCGTTTGGATCGGCCCGTATGTGGTGCAGAAGATACTATCGGGAGGAGCCATGAAGCTTGTAGACTTGGATGGCAATCCCTTTGTTCACCCAGTCAACAGCGATAAGCTCCGTAGGTAAGTGAAATAAAAAAAATAAAAAAATAAAAAAACAACAATAAAAAGAAAAAAAAAAGAGAAAAGAGAAAAAAAAAGAAAAGAAAAATCTTAGTGCAAAAAAAGTAATGCCCAGCTAGGCTGAAAAACCCTAAAAAGGGCGGTCTAGGCAAAAAACAGGGTATCACATAAAAAAAAAAAAAGAAAAAATCTTAGTGCATAAAAGAGTAATGCCCGGCCTAGGCCGAAAACCCAAAAAGGGCGGTCTAGGCAAAAAACGGGGCACGTAAAAAAAAGAAGAAAAAGACCAAAAGAACAAAAATCCCGATAGTTCACCAGAATGAACTACGAAGACCTGAGCCCCTTAGTCTTTCTTGTAAAAGGGGAACGTAGGCAGCCAGCAATGGTTCGGTCTAAACAATAAATAAGACAATAAAGTTTCCATGAAATGTGTCTTATAAATTTCTAAGATAATATCTCTTGTTCATTACAAGTTAAAAACTCCTTGATGAGTTCAAGCACGGTCTACTCTTGACTCTGCTAACCTGCTACAAAGATCTAAAATACAATAAAATGCCTAATAAACTATTGTGTTTGCAAATGGCAATAAGGGAATCCTAAGAAAAGATCTATCAGTTGTCATTCACTGAGTCTTCTTTGGTCTTCTTCCCTTTACCTCGACCTCATCGAGTGTTCTTCCTCTTCTTCTCTATGATGTCGGTCTCCCTCATCCCAATCTCAGGTATCCTCACTGGAGCCTCCATCAAACCTGTGTCAATAAGTGCCCTCTCAACCCGGGCACGAGTCCGCACTTCCTCCCTCTGAGCCTCAGTCAAGGGAGCGACTTTCGATAGTCTCATATCGAGCCTCCATATCTCGATAAGGTCACCCGACCGGTTATGGCGACTCGCCTTAGCTTCAGTCTCCCTCGAGTCCTACTCGAGTCGCGGCCCCCAATAAAGCTGACGTCTCTCTTCCAATATGACCTGAGTCGCTCCCATCTCCCTCTCGTACCAATCTAAGCCGTGGTCAAGATGGCACTCTTCCTGCTCTTGAGAATGGCCCTGGGTGGGAAAGCAGTATATGTTCAAGCCCTTGAGAAGAATGAGAAGTTGGCTGGATCCTTCATGTCTAAAGGCACCACCTCCATGGTACGGATGTCCTCCCAATCGCCCAATGGCTCCTGTAAGGCCCCGAACTGCCTGGATACCAAGCAGGGTACGTAGAAGGATGACCAAGAAAACCCCCGGAACCCTTACTACATAGGACTCCTGAAATGTCCTCCGAGTCTCCAATCCCAATGGGGTACCCACCAATGAATATCGAGGTGGATAGTCGAGCCATCATCGCCTCCCGGCTACTCCCGGTCCCGCCGCCTAGGTGCACCCTCAGAAATCACCCAAGAGGCACCGAGTAGGCGAAGCCCCCAGCAAAGCCCCAAGCTCTCCCTGCAGCCAGCAGAGTCAATACGCGGGCTCGCGGAACTCAGGTCTCATAAAATGGTTCTCTCCTAGCCATCCTCCGTCAATACCATGCAAGGTCTCACCCAAAACCAATGGGACAATGTCTTTCCCGGCCGCATGATCTCGGCTCTAACCATGTCCAAGAGGCCAACCATGACAAATCCCCACAGACTCAGCCGCTGGAACATTGCAGACGAGAACACACAGAGGTCACTAAAGGCATCCATAGACACACAGGTGGTCGTAGCCGTATCCGAAACCCAAACTTGAACACTTGGGATATAGAAAGGTCAATCCTATCAGAGGCTACCATACATCCCTCGGCCTCTCCCAGAGTAGACTTTGCAGAGAAAAGATGCCAACTTTTTATGCCACAGAAGCACATCTAAGATCAGGAGGAATCGAGCGGCAGGCCTCAATTTCTGGACCCCCGATGGTGCTCGGAAGTCTTCATAGGTTGGGACCACGAGCTCGTTGTAGGAAAAGCATGTGGCTATGTCTCGGACGTCCAAACACTTTGCCCGCGGCCCTCCAGAAAACTTTAGCACTCGGGCGGGAGAATCCTTCAAATGCCCATGCAAAGACTTTGATCTTGAAAGTGGTATGGCAAATAGCCTTTTGTTGGATTGAAAGTTATCTGCCTCATCCAAGATTGAAGAGATCGGATAGAAAACGGTCTCTTTTCCCCTTTTGCAATCTAACGAGTTTCTCCATTGCAAAAACGATCAAAGTTGATGTCTTTTGGTCAAAAATATGCTCTAGTATCAATTGGGA